>WNWK01004655.1:0-135457 GCA_009830355.1 Cherax destructor | reverse complement strand
GGGATGTTTGGTCTTTCTTTGTGTTTGGTTAGTACCACTGGTGATGTCCTACCTGGTATGGCCCCTGGTGCCCATACCCCTGGTTTCTCCAGTACTGACTTTGATTGTTTATACAGCCCTGATGAGCTGGTGCCTGTCTTGTCTTGTCCCACTGTTCTGCCCATCTGTCCCCTCTGTACCATTTCCACCTTTTGTCTCTTTCTTTTATCTGGTTGTTTCTCCTTATATCTAAAAAAGATTGCTGTTCTTTTTAATTTTCCCTTTCCCTGCTTTCTCTGTATCGTACTGTTCCCTTTATATGGTGGTCTGGGCAGCTCATGTCAAAGTACACAAGTACACAACAGCTGAACATTATTCTACACATGGATATTATCGTGATGGAAATCAATCTACATTACTATATGATAAATCATGATTCATAGGAATTAATGAGCTCAATACTAGAATCGTAAAAGAGATAGCAGTGATTAATTAACAGACAAGGTATATCCGGTTTCGGGTGTCAACGCCCCGCGGCTCGGTCTGAGACCAGGCCTCCTCATTCAAGATACCCAAGTGTTGCACATGTGTCTAATTTATCATAGTATAAGTTACCTCAACACTAGTCCACCACCTCGCAGCAGCGGCGGCGACGGCGGCAGCAGCAGCAGGCTAACATACAGCTGCTGCTGCTGCTGCTACGTCAACACCAGTCCCCTGGTACCTGCCACGCCCTCCTCCCTCCTGCCACGCCCCCTCCCTCTTGCCACGCCACCCCCTCAATCTCTCTCTCCTTCCACGCCCCCTCTATATTGCCACGCCCTCCCTCTCCACATCCTACTCCTGTTACCACTTCCTCTACCTTCTGCTCCAGTTGTTAAGCCCTCCACCTTGTGCTCCTGTAGCTACACCTTCAATTTACGCCACACAATGTGAAATAAAGAGATGGCTGTACTGCACAGTCTTAAAATACAATTCAGCTACATGTTAGCCACCTGCCGGAGAGGAAACCAAACATAAGCATTACATAAGAAAGGAGGGACACTGCAGTAGGCCTGTTGGCCCATACTACGCAGGTCCTTCACATTCCATCCCACTAACAGAATATTTGCAAATATTCAATGCTACCCAAGAAATAAGTTTTGACAATTCTATTTACTCATGTGCAATTCCCACTCAAATCCAACCCCTCTCACTCATGAATTTATCCAACCTAAATTTGAAACTACCCAAGGTCCTTGCTTCAATAATCCTACTAGGCAGACTGTTCCACTCATCAACTACCCTATTTCCAAACCAATACTTTCCTATATCCTTTCTAAATCTAAACTTATCTAATTTCAATCCATTATTGCGGGTTCTCTCGGAGAGATATCCTCAAGACCTTATTTATATCCCCCTTGTTAATACCCATTTTCCACTCATATACCTCGATCATGTCTCCCCTCATTCTACGTCTTACAAGTGAATGTAATTTTAGGGTCTTCAATCTATCTTCATACGGAAGATTTATAATGCTATGTATTAATTTAGTCATTCTACGCTGAATGTTTTCTAACGAATTAATATCCATTCTATAATATGGAGACCAGAACTGAGCTGCGTAATCTAGGTGAGGCCTTACTAACGATGTATAAAGCTCTAATATAACCTCTGGAATTCTGTTGCTTACACTTCTTGATATAAATCCCAGTAATCTGTTTGCCTTATTACGTACGCTTAGGAATTGCTGTCTTGGTTTAAGGTTGCTGCTTACCATAACCCCCAAGTCCTTTTCGCAATCTGTATGGCTAAGTTCTACGTTGTTTAACTTATAAGTGCTTGGGTTATGGACACTCCCGAGCTTCAGAACTTTGCATTTATCTACATTGAACTGCATCTGCCACTTTTCTGACCAGGAATTGAGTTTGTCTAAATCCTCCTGAAGTTCCCTGACATCTACGTTTGACTCAATTATCCTTAATAATAAAGATTCCCATATGTTGCATAAGTGTCCCAATCTTCAAACACAAACCTTCCCTACATTATCCACCTGACTCTACACCTTATACTCATATTATTCACTTAAGTGGATCTGTTTGTGACTTGACAAAGCCCACTGTTTGGGCGAAACGTTGTCAATAAAGGATCACATTATACTACATTTGTGTTTAATTTTTCCTCCGTACCTGAAGCTGCGGAGAACATCTCCTCGGCACTACTCTCACACTTACCTCCACAAAGAACAAAAGAATAAACAATTATTCAAAGTTGCTAACGAGGCACCTAACTCATGATGTTCTTTGCTAATTTCAACCCCCAGATAAACACTACACGGTCAAACCATCAATTACGTGTAGGCCTGCAGCAGTGCTCCGTCCTTCTTAATCGAGTGTGACTTGGACCTGCCTAGCATGGGTCAGTAGGCCTGCTGCAGTGCTTTCTTATATTCTTATGTAACAAAGTAGTGGCAGGTACCATGGAGTCATGAACAAGCAAAGTTTAGCCATAAGCTAAGTTTAGCCATGAATAAGCTAAGTTTAGCCATGAACACGCCCAGTTAAGCCATGGATAAGCACAACTAATAGGGCGGACAGGGAAAGTCCGAAATGCGAAGAGCAGGAACAAGGGAACACATGAACGTTATAAACAGACACACATTAGGAATGGTTGAGAAGTGAAACGAACTAGAGGTGGCAGATGCTAACTCAATACACAACTTTAAGGCTAGGTATGATACGGCTAAAAGGGCTAAAAAAAAAAATTAAAACTAAACTTAATTAAAAGGCAGGGCGAGTTGGCAAGAGATGAACAAATAAAGTTTAGGCAAGAATAAAGATCAGATAGGAACAATGTTAATAAAGGTTAGATACAATGTTAATAAAGACCAGACAAACAATTACAACTTGACCATGAAGAAGGCAGGCAGGCAGGCAGGCAGGCAAACAGGCAGACAAGTTAACAGACAGGCAGGCAGGTTAACAGGCAGGCAGGCAGTAGGCTGGTTATCGTGGCCAACACGAAATATAACAGGATCTCAGTGGTTGAGTGCTGTCTTACCCCGAGTAGCATCATCACTCAACAACAACAACAGTGTCCTCAAGCAAGCACTATGACTCATTATTTACAAGCACTGTCTGGAAGAAACAGCTTGAGACGTACAAGATTTCTTACCAGACAAACTCCTCCCACCAATCACACTGTAACTTCAAGAAAGTCTGTGATAACAACTGAAGATCTTGTACAAGCGACCTTAGGGTGCAAGGGTGCAGGACGACTTGTCAACTTCTCTAATTGTAATAACGGAACCAGAGAGGAAATGGAGAGATGATAGTGGTGGGAAGAAGTTAATGGTGGATGAGGATGGTAATGATAAGAGGGTGGATGTGATGAGGTGGTGACAGTAGAGGCAAGGGTGAAGGAGAGGGGGCAGCAGTGATTTTGGAAATGAGGGAAAGATTGGATGGGATGAAAAAAAAATTTATTGGCAGCAATGGGAAAGGATGGGGTGATAATGGGAATGGTGGTAAAGCGAGGGGTGAGGTGGAGGTGACGGAGGACATGTACATAATGGGGTGTTGAGAAGAGACTAGAGATGATGATGATGTCGATGGGATGAGAAAGGGAGCGAAGGGATTAAGAAAAAAGAAACGAGTAAAGATGAGGAAGAGGATCATCAAGCTGTGGGAGGGAGGGAGGGAGGGAAGAGTGAGGGAAGGTCAAGAAGCATGTGATCACAAGGACACCAACAAAAACAAAGCAAGGACAACGCCACCAACAATTCCTATCCTCATGTTAGATAAAGACACAGATATAAATCACACCACCGTATCATTCTTGGCAGATGATACTAGAATGTACGAGGGTCTTCCATCAGACAACACAGTTAATGTGTTCCAGGTCTTGCAGAGGGGCTCAGGTAACACCATCTTCAACAAAGGTGCGCTTCAAATACATTGTTTGCAAATATTGAAAAAATAAAAACTATTAAAGTAATAAATGCAATACAAAAATACAGTGAAAGATAAATATAAGGAACCTAAGAGTAACAATGTAGAGGATCTTAAAAACAAGTCACAATAGGATAACATTTTTTTCAAAACAGATGCAATAGAGGAGGTAATACTCTTTAATTAAGGAGTTTCTGTACTCTCAAGAGTGAAATACAGCTGTACACTATGGCAGGCGACATTACAGATCCGAAATGTACAGAGATGTGCGTCACTGTCATTTCAGATTCAGTCAACACCCAAATTATTGTAAATGCCCAAACGCGGTCCATTTATATTTACTGAGCACAAATGAGAGCTGTATCATAATTTACAAATTAAAGATGCTGGAGTTGGTGGTTTTAAATCTACACACTTGAGTTACTCCTTACCAGACGTGAATACCGCTGTATAACCCCTGTGGTTTAGCGCTTCTTTTGATTATAATAATAATAACCAGACGTGAAGGTTCAGTAGATTATGCAAGTGTGCAGTACCTCAGGTAAGTTATAACTCAAGCAACATACAGTGATAACTCAAGGAACATACAGTGATAACTCAAGGAACATACAGTGATAACTCAAGGAACATACAGTGATAACTCAAGGAACATAGTGATAACTCAAGGAACATACAGTGATAACTCAAGGAACATACAGTGATAACTCAAGGAACATACAGTGATAACTCAAGGAACATACAGTGATAACTCAAGGAACATACAGTGATAACTCAAGGAACATACAGTGATAACTCAAGGAACATACAGTGATAACTCAAGCAACATACAGTGATAACTCAAGCAACATACAGTGATAACTCAAGGAACATACAGTGATAACTCAAGGAACATACAGTGATAACTCAAGGAACATACAGTGATAACTCAAGGAACATACAGTGATAACTCAAGGAACATACAGTGATAACTCAAGGAACATACAGTGATAACTCAAGGAACATACAGTGATAACTCAAGGAACATACAGTGATAACTCAAGGAACATACAGTGATAACTCAAGGAACATACAGTGATAACTCAAGGAACATACAGTGATAACTCAAGGAACATACAGTGATAACTCAAGGAACATACAGTGATAACTCAAGCAACATACAGTGATAACTCAAGCAACATACAGTGATAACCCAAGCAACATACAGTGATAACCCAAGCAACATACAGTGATAACCCAAGCAACATAGTGATAATCCAAGCAACATACAGTGATAACTCAAGCAACATACAGTAATAACTCAAGCAACATACAGTGATAACCCAAGCAACATAGTGATAACCCAAGCAACATAGTGATAACCCAAGCAACATAGTGATAACCCAAGCAACATACATTAATAACTCAAGCAACATACAGTAATAACTCAAGCAACATACAGTAATAACTCAAGCAACATACAGTAATAACTCAAGCAACATACAGTAATAACTCAAGCAACATACAGTAATAACTCAAGCAACATACAGTAATAACTCAAGCAACATACAGTAATAACTCAAGCAACATAGTGATAACCCAAGCAACATACAGTAATAACTCAAGCAACATAGTGATAACCCAAGCAACATACAGTAATAACTCAAGCAACATACAGTAATAACTCAAGCAACATACAGTAATAACTCAAGCAACATACAGTGATAACCCAAGCAACATACAGTAATAACCCAAGCAACATACAGTAATAACTCAAGCAACATACAGTAATAACTCAAGCAACATAGTGATAACCCAAGCAACATACAGTAATAACTCAAGCAACATACAGTAATAACTCAAGCAACATACAGTAATAACTCAAGCAACATACAGTAATAACTCAAGCAACATAGTGATAACCAAGCAACATACAGTAATAACTCAAGCAACATACAGTGATAACTCAAGCAACATACAGTAATAACTCAAGCAACATACAGTAATAACTCAAGCAACATACAGTAATAACTCAAGCAACATACAGTAATAACTCAAGCAACATACAGTAATAACTCAAGCAACATACAGTAATAACTCAAGCAACATAGTGATAACCCAAGCAACATACAGTAATAACTCAAGCAACATACAGTAATAACTCAAGCAACATACAGTAATAACTCAAGCAACATACAGTAATAACTCAAGCAACATAGTGATAACCCAAGCAACAGTGATAACTCAAGCAACATACAGTAATAACTCAAGCAACATACAGTAATAACTCAAGCAACATACAGTAATAACTCAAGCAACATACAGTAATAACTCAAGCAACATACAGTAATAACTCAAGCAACATACAGTAATAACTCAAGCAACATACAGTAATAACTCAAGCAACATACAGTAATAACTCAAGCAACATACAGTAATAACTCAAGCAACATACAGTAATAACTCAAGCAACATACATGGTCCAAGACTATTCGACGTTCCTGGAAAATTACCAAGCCACCCACCTCATGTCTTCAGTATATAATGAAGTGAGGAGGTTCCTCATCAGCGTTTCTGTGGTGCTTTATGATGAAGTGAACACCAACAGTCTGACTAATCACACTTAACATGGAGGCTTAGTTCAGCGCCAGGTCGTGGTGACGATAATACTTAAACCATGGGTGGGTGAACACACTACCATGGGTGGGTGAACACACTACCATGGGTAGGTGAACACTACCATGGGTGGGTGAACACTACCATCATGGGTGGGTGAACACACCATCATGGGTGGGTGAACACACCATCATGGGTGGGTGAACACACCATCATGGGTGGGTGAACACTACCATGGGTGGGTGAACACACTACCATGGGTGGGTGAACACACTACCATGGGTGGGTGAACACACTACCATGGGTGGGTGAACACACTACCATGGGTGGGTGAACACACTACCATGGGTGGGTGAACACACTACCATGGGTGGGTGAACACTACCATGGGTGGGTGAACACTACCATCATGGGTGGGTGAACACACCATCATGGGTGGGTGAACACACTACCATGGGTGGGTGAACACTACCATGGGTGGGTGAACACACTACCATGGGTGGGTGAACACACTACCATGGGTGGGTGAACACACTACCATGGGTGGGTGAACACACTACCATGGGTGAGTGAACTACCATGAGTGGGTGAACACACTATCATGGGTGGGTGAACACACTACCATAGGTGGGTGAACACTACCATGGGTGAGTGAACACACTACCATGGGTGAGTGAACACACTACCATGGGTGAGTGAACACACTACCATAGGTGAGTGTTATGGTATAAGTATATGCAGAATGCAGAGAAAGAAGAGCAAAAGAGAGAATTAGGATTAGGATGAGTATTAAGTGGAGGAGGAAGAGGGAGAATAAAAGAAGACACAGTGTTGAAGCAACATCTGGCTGCTGACTGTCACTGGGGTGGGGGTTCAGGCACGACCAATTTGGCACCATTACTGGCACCCACACTAGTGATCGCCACCCTCCCTCTCAGGCACTCTCATGACCTCTTCCCATTCTTTCCCTTTCCGTGCCCAATTCCCAATTAATTGTAACTGCAGCTCTGCTGAAACGAAACCTTGGAAGCTTCAGTAGCTACTGAACCCTTCATGGAATACTTAACGACACCCTCATGACCCTACGCAAGTCTACAGTCTACCAGCTCTGCTGAAAAATTTAAACATGAAATTCATTCTGCGTGATGGACTATGATAAACACACTAGCTATTGTTTTCCGTGTAACTGGTATATAGAAAAGTGTACCAGTACACTCCTGATGTATCTAATTTAAAAAAAACTCTTCTCACAAGACCATAGTACACAGTACCTCTCAATCCCTCCAGTATCTTCCAGGTGTATATTATGATGTATTTTTCTCGCCTGTGTTCTAAGGACTTCCAACACTCCCAGTAATTTAGATGCTTGAGTGTTTATGCGAGCTGTGAAGGTTCTCTGTACATTTTCCAGTTCAGCCAGATACACTGCATCTGGCTTTACCTTTACCTTGATGAGCTTCCAGTTTTTCTGCTCCCGGAGCCCGGTCCTGAGCCAACTTGTTTGGTGATTGCCAGCGGGCCACTAGGCTGTTGCTGCTGGCAGCCGGCTGGCCTCTAGAACTGTACTCCTTAGAACGTAGGCAAGAGATATGCATCATAATCTACACCTGGAAGATACTGGAGGGACTGGTACCAAACCTGCCCACCGAAATTACTACTTATGAAAACAAGAGACTTGGCAGACGGTGCAGTATACCACCTCCAATGAAAAGCAGGAGAGCGATGAGTACACTGAGAGAGAACTCAGTAAGTGTTAAGGGACCACGACTTTTCAATACCCTCCCTTCATGATGTCAAGTGGACACTCGACAGGTTCCTCAAAACAGTTCCTGGTCAGCCAGGCTGTGGTGCATCCGTTTGACTGCAGGCGGCGAGCACTAACAGCTTGATCGATAAGGCCAACAACCAGGAGGCCTGGTCTGGGACCGGGCTGCCGGGGTAATGACCTCTGGAAGACACTACAGGTAACCAGGTGTCTCCCGCTGCCAGACGTTACAAGTGTACATATGTTTTACCACATATTAACTATATGTAAACAAGTGTTAAGACACATGTGCAGCAGTTAGGTATCTATATTTCGAAACGTTTCACCTACACAGTAGGCTTCTTCAGTCAAGTACAGAAGAGTGAGCAGAGGCAGTAGAGGTGTTAAGACGATGTCATCGGTCCATCACCCTTGAATACATAGTTTTGAGGTGGTCAGTCCCTCAGCCTGGAGAAGTTTTGTTCCATAGTCTGGAACGTCGTTCCAGACTATGGGTAATGGACTGATAACATCGTGTTTACATCTCTACTGCTGCTGCTGCCTCCTCTGTACTTTACTGAAGATTGTAAATGAATGGTTCAGAGAACCGACGAGTTGGTAAATTAGACACATATGCAACACTTGGGTATCTTTATTGAGGAAACGTTTCGCCACACAGTGGCTTCATCAGTCTGATGAAGCCACTGTGTGGCGAAACGTTTCCTCAATAAAGATACCCAAGTGTTGCATATGTGTCTAATTTACATTGACTGAAGAAGCCTACTATGTAGGCGAAACGTTTCGGAGTAAAAATACCTAACTGTTGTACAGGTGTCTTATTTATTAACTTGTCGCTATTGTGTACGATTATCATATTCAACCAATGTTAACTGAAATTAACCTTAAATAACTAACATTAATTACATTTTGGTCTCAGATGAAGCAAAAGTTGAGACGCTGTTCAGCGTTGCAAAAGCAACGTTGCAACTCTCCAGTGGTCACACTAGTTGATCTTCGTGCATTTCTGAACGCTCTATATGTCATGGAACTTTTTAATAGTTGGTATCTTCACTTAGGTTAACGCTACTTGGTCCACTCTCTCCCTGCTCCAGGAGTTTAATCATACCTCTTCTTAAAGCTATGTATGGATCCTGCCTCTACTACATCACTCTCCAGATTTTTCCACTTCCTGACAACTCTATGACTGAAGAAATACTTCCTAATATCCCTGTGACCCATCTTGAGTTTGCAACTTCATTTGTGACCCCTTGTTTCTGTCTATCTCTGTCTACCTGGAGGGTGTTCCGGGGATCAACGCCCCCGCGGCCCAGTCCTTGACCAGGCCTCCCGGTGGTTCAGGGCTTGATCAACCAGGCTGTTACTGCTGGCCGCATGTTGTTACTGCTGTGTGTGTGTGTACTCTTAAAGCTCGACTGCACAATCATGCGAGTAGAGCTGTGTACACACGCTCTCTTAAAGGTGAAACTGTCTCCTGCTCACACCTTCCTTCCTCAGCTCCTCCTGTCCGTGTACACTCATGTACACACCCCGTGTATCCGGACCCCTCACCACCCGTGTATCCGGACCCCTCACCACCCGTGTATCCGGACCCCTCACCACCCGTGTATCCGGCCCCCTCACCACCCGTGTATCCGGCCCCCTCACCACCCGTGTATCCGGCCCCCTCACCACCCGTGTATCCGGACCCCTCACCACCCGTGTATCCGGCCCCCTCACCACCCGTGTATCCGGACCCCTCACCACCCGTGTATCCGGACCCCTCACCACCCGTGTATCCGGCCCCCCACCCCCCGTGTATCCGGCCCCCTCACCACCCGTGTATCCGGACCCCTCACCACCCGTGTATCCGGACCCCTCACCACCCGTGTATCCGGCCCCTCACCACCCGTGTATCCGGCCCCCTCACCACCCGTGTATCCGGCCCCCTCACCACCCGTGTATCCGGCACCCTCACCACCCGTGTAGCCGGCCCCCTCACCACCCGTGTATCCGGCCCCCTCACCACCCGTGTATCCTGTCCCCTCACCACCCGTGTATCCGGCCCCCTCACCACCCGTGTATACGGCACCCTCACCACCCGTGTAGCCGGCACCCTCACCACCCGTGTAGCCGGCCCCCTCACCACCCGTGTATCCGGCCCCCTCACCACCCGTGTATCCGGCCTCCTCACCACCAGTGTAGCCGGCCCCTCACCACCCGTGTATCCGGCCCCTCACCACCCGTGTATCCTGCCCCTCACCACCAGTGTCTCCGGTCCCCTCACCACCAGTGTATCCGGCCCCCTTACCACCCGTGTATCCGGCCCCCTCACCACCCGTGTATCCTGCCCCCTCACCACCAGTGTATCCGGTCCCCTCACCACCCGTGTATCCGGCCCCCTCACCACCCGTGTATACGGCACCCTCACCACCCGTGTATCCGGCCCCCTCACCACCAGTGTATCCGGTCCCCTCACCACCCGTGTATCCGGTCCCCTCACCACCCGTGTATCCGGACCCTCACCACCCGTGTATCCGGACCCCTCACCACCCGTGTATCCGGCCCCCTCACCACCCGTGTATCCGGCCCCCTCACCACCCGTGTATCCGGCCCCCTCACCACCCGTGTATCCGGCCCCCTCACCACCCGTGTATCCGGCCCCCTTACCAACCGTGTATCCGGCCATCTCACCACCCGTGTATCCGGCACCCTCACCACCCGTATAGCCGGCCCCTCACCACCCGTGTATCCTGCCCCCTCACCACCAGTGTATCCGGTCCCCTCACCACCCGTGTATCCGGCACCCTCACCACCCGTGTATCCGGCCCCCTCACCACCAGTGTATCCGGTCCCCTCACCACCCGTGTATCCGGTCCCCTCACCACCCGTGTATCCGGACCCCTCACCACCCGTGTATCCGGACCCCTCACCACCCGTGTATCCGGCCCCCTCAAAACCCGTGTATACGGGGAAACACTCTCCTGTCTATCTTACCTTCAATCATGCACTCTCTCACCCCACCATCCTTACCCCCCACCCCACCATCCTTAACCCTCACCCCACCATCCTTACCCCCACCATCCTTACCCCTCACCCCACCATCCTTACCCCCACCCCACCATCCTTACCCCTCACCCCACCATCCTTACCCCCACCCCACCATCCTTACCCCTCACCCCACCATCTTCACCCTCACTTAGCAGTTGCAGGGAAGCAAGAGAGACGGGCCCAGGTGTTGAGCTCAACCCAGAAAACGCATCAACACAAACCTTTACTCCTTTGAACTTTCAATACAGAAAATTGAAGCCATAAGTGGGAGAGGAAAGGGGGTGGAAGGAGGAGGAAGAGAGATGAAAGGGGGAGAGGGAGGGGAAGGGAAGAATGTGGGAAGGAAGAAGGGGATACACTTGGGTACATCAGCAGTGTGCTGTCATACTATGATAGGTACAGTAGTAACAACTGTTAACTACTGTGTTTCCCTGTCATACTATCACGTGGGATGGTCATCCTATATTCTGGTGAAATCTGTCAGCCTGACCTGGATAACTGGGTGATGGGGTGGCGGTGTGGGTGATGGAGTGGCGGTGTGGGTGATGGGGTGGCGGTGTGGGTGATAATGTGGTTGTGTGGTTGATTAGGCAACTGCCTAATCAACTTATGTTTTGGTAATTATTTTTTTATAAGACATGTAATTATCGTGGAGCTCACTGTGTCTGTCTGACTCCTGGTTAATTAACCTCTCTTGACACACTAGTGTCAGCCTCTCACCACTATCCTTACCTACCTCACCACTATCCTTACCTACCTCACCACTATCCTTACCTACCTCACCACTATCCTTACCTACCTCACCACTATCCTTACCTACCTCACCACTATCCTTACCTACCTCACCACCATCCCTACTTACACCACCACAACCTCATATATACACACCACCATACACCAACGCCACCTCGTATCCCAGCCAGCCAGCCAGCCAGCCAGCCAGCCATCAGCTAGCTCGACAGTCAGCCAGACACTCCACAAGGACGCAGCCAGACCACAACCCCTAAAGCTGACACCAGACAGGCCTTGGCAGGGAGAGAGTAAGGTGAGGCCACAGGGAGGAGGGGAGGTGCAGGTGGCTAGGAGAAAGGGCGAAGGGAGTATAGGAGGAAATGAGGTAAAGGGACCTATTAGAGGGAAGGAAGTAAGTCGAGGGAGGATATGGGAGGGAGGCTACCGAGCGCAGGGAGGTGGGAAAGGAAGGGGGAGGGAGGAAGAGAGGGTAGGGGAGGAAGAGAGGGTAGAGAAGGGAGGAAGAGAGGGTAGAGAAGGGAGGAAGAGAGGGTAGGGGAAGGAGGAAGAGAAGGTAGGGAAGGGAGGAAGAGAGGGTAGGGGAGGAAGAGAGGGGAGGGAGGAACAGAAGGTAGGGGAGAGAGAAAGAGAAGGTAGGGGAGAGAGGAAGAGAAGGTAGGGGAGAGAGGAAGAGAAGGTAGGGGAGAGAGGAAGAGAAGGTAGGGGAGAGAGGAAGAGAAGGTAGGGGAGAGAGGAAGAGAAGGTAGGGGAGAGAGGAAGAGAAGGTAGGGGAGAGAGGAAGAGAAGGTAGGGGAGAGAGGAAGAGAAGGTAGGGGAGGGAGGCAGAGAGGGCAGGGGAAGGAGGAAGGGAAGAGAGGAAAGAGGAAGGGAATGTGGGTGAGTATCAGGTCCTGGTGGTAAACATTCCAGCATCTCAAACACAGGTGAGAACATCACTACACAAAACAACACTCAATAACACAACAATGTTCTACAACTTCCCCAATGGAAATAAGTGACATATGCTGCTATGTATGATAACTTATGTGTGTCTGTACCTGAATAAACTTACTTACCGCATTACAAATACAACATTATAAGTAACGTTCACTTAAGACGCTAACATCACCTTGACTTTTATCACTAAGAAAGATTCAAGTCAACTCTAAGTGTATACATACAGTGCATACATATAGATACAGTGTATACATAGTGTACACATACAGATACAGTGTATACATACAGATATAGTGCATACATACAGATATAGTGTATACATATAGTGTATACATATATAGTGTATACATACAGAAATCCAGTGTATACATAAATAAATACAGTGTATACATACAGAAATAGTGTATACATACAGAAATCCAGTGTATACATAAAGAAATACAGTGTATACATAAAGAAATACAGTGTATACATACAGAAATAGTGTATACATACAGGTCACCACATAGAACGAAAGGAACACGTTAAGGACTTGGTAATAATTGTCTGCTGATCTGTCTTTTAAAGACCATAACAAGACAAAGATCACAACAGCCAGGAAGATGACGGGGTGGGTATTGAGAACTTTCAAAACAAGGGAAATAATGCCGATGGTGACACTATTCAAATCGCTAGTGCTCCCTCACTTAGAATACTGCTCAGTGCTGACGGCCCCGTTCAGGGCAGGAGAAATATCAGAGCTGGAACAAATTCAGAGATCGTTTACGGCTCACATTGAGCCATTGAAACATCTAAATTATTGGGAACGCCTTCAAGTCTTGAACATGTACTCATTGGAGCGGAGGAGAGAGAGATACATGATAATATATACTTGGAAAGTACTTGAGGGCCTGGTCCCAAATCTGCACACTGCCATAACAACATACTGGAGTGAGAGATATGGGAGAAAGTGTAAAATAAACCCAGTGAGGAGCAGGGGTGAGGACAATACGGGAGCACTGTATTAACATCCGGGGTCCCAGACTATTCAACATCTTACCAGAAGATATCCGAAACATCGCTGGAACCAGTGTAGAAGCCTTCAAGAGGAAACTGGACAAGTATCTTCATCGGATGCCAGATCAACCAGGCTGTGACGGATATGTGGGGCAGCGGGCCTCCAGCAGCAACAGCCTGGTTGACCAGGCAAGCACCAGACGAGCCTGGCCCATGGCCGGGCTCAGAGAGTAGATACTCTCGAAACTCTTCAAAGGTAAAGGTACAGAGATACAGCTGTGTACATGTATCCTGATGGTGTGTTGGGAAGGGGGTGGAGAGGAAAGTAGGTGAGGGGGGTGAAGGATGGTGAGAGTAGCAACTAGAGCGAGGGGAAGAAGCAGGGGGAAAAGTAGGTGAAGGGGAGGGGAAACAAGAGGGTAGGAAGGGGAAGGGCGGCTGGGAAAGGAAGAAAATAAGGTAGGAAGGAAACTTAGGGCGGGGTTAGAGAGGGTGTAAAAGAGGGGAATCAAGAATCCCAAACAAATGAGTAAAGTTTCTTACAGCAGTAAACACTGTATCCACCCCTCACCCCCTCCCATGACGCACCACCCCTCACCCCCTATGATGCACCACCCCTCACCCCCTATGATGCACCACCCTCACCCCTATGATGCACCACCCTCACCCCCTATGATGCACCACCCTCACCCCCTCCCATGATGCACCACCCCTCACCCCCCTCCCATGATGCACCACCCCTCACCCCCCTCCCATGAAGCACCACCCCTCACCCCCTCCTATGATGCACTAGCCCTCACCCCTCCCATGATGCACCACCCTCACCCCTCCCATGACGCACTACCCTCATCCCCTCCCATGATACACCACCCTCACCCCTCCCATGATGCACCACCCCTCACCCCTCCCATGATGCACCACCCTCACCCCTCCCATGATGCACCACCCCTCACCCCTCCCATGATGCACCACCCTCACCCCTCCCATGACGCACTACCCTCATCCCCTCCCATGATACACCACCCCTCACCCCTCCTATGATGCACCACCCTCACCCCCTTCCATGATTCACTACCCCTCGCCCCCTCCCATGATGCACCACCCTACCATGATGCACCACCCCTCACCCCTCCCATGATGCACCACCCCTCACCCCTCCCATGACGCACTACCCTCATCCCCTCCCATGATACACCACCCTCACCCCCTCCTATGATGCACCACCCTCACCCCTTCCATGTTTCACTACCCCTCGCCCCTCCCATGATGCACCACCCCTCGCCCCCTCCCATGATGCACCACCCTCATCCCACCCATGATACAATGCCTCTCACCCCCCTCTAATAATTCACCCCAAACTCTTCAATCCGATACTGTTATGGTAGAGAATGATGGAGAGATCTTCAAAAATTTCATTTCTACTGTGTATGGGATATGTTATCCTGAGAGCTGGTAATTCCCAAGTGATAGTAACTGCAGCACCGATGGAAGGGAACCTCTGCAACTATTGCAGCTGCTGAGCCTTGATAGTCCACCTGACGGCATCCTCACTGACCTACTCAGGTCTGACAGGTCAGGCTGACAGATTACAACACCTTGTAGGCGTTCATGTTGGAATATGACTGGGAAATATAGCTTTGTCCCCACTGTGTAACTAACATGTAGAATAGGGTAGCAGCATACTGCTCATGTATCAAATTTTTACTTAATTAAAATAAGAAAGGCAGCTAAGAGGGCAACAGTGTGATGATTCTCCTCTATCCATCCCCTCCCTCAGTATCCGTCCTTCATCTTCTTTCCTTTCCAATCCCCACCCCTCTAATAAACCCTCCCCCCTTCTTCTTTTCCCCCACTCCTTCCCCTAACCAAGTTCCCACACTCCCTTACCCATCTGTCCAGCTTCCCTCCAGTCCTCTCCTTTGGTCTTCCTTCTACCCCTAACACCCCGCTCCCCAGCCAGCCCAGTCTTCATCCCTTCCCTTGGCCAGAGCACTATAGGTAAGTTGCCTGCCCTCCAAGCAGTAAAAACAGGTACCAGGTACTAGTTGATTGTTGCTCACCTCCTTTGAGAAAGCCATCGACAGCATGCACATGCACTCAGCCCCAGGCCCAGACTCGTGGAACTCTGTGTTCATTAAGAACTGCAAGAAACCCCTCTCACGGGCCCTAAGTATACTATGGAGAAGGAGCTTAGATACAGGCGAGATTCCACAGTCACTAAAAACAACGGATATAGCCCCACTCCATAAAGGTGGCAGCAAAGCAGTAGCTAAGAACTATACACCAATAGCATTAACGTCCCATATCATAAATATCTTTGAAAGAGTTCTAAGAAGCAGGATAGCAAACCACCTGGACTCCCAAAAATTGCACAACCCAGGGCAACATGGTTCCAGAGCAGGTCGCTCCTGCCTCTCACAAGTGCTAGACCACTATGATATGGTCTTAGATGCTCTGGAAAACAAGCAGAATGCAGATGTAGTATACATAGATTCTGCAAAAGCCTTTGACAAGTGCGATCATGGTGTAATAGCACAGAAAGTGCGTGCTAAAGGGATAACTGGCAAAGTAGGCAGATGGATCTTCAACTTCCTAACCAATCGAACACAAAGAGTAGTGGTAAACAGAGTTAAATCGGATGGTCCCATAGTGAAGAGCTCTGTCCCACAAGGTACAGTACTCGCACCTATCCTGTTCCTCATTCTCATATCAGACATAGACAGAGATGTAAACCATAGCAATGTATCATCCTTTGCAGATGATACTAGGATCTGCATGAGTGTGTCATCCATTGAGGACACGGCAAATCTCCAAGAAGATATAAACCAAGTTTTCCAATGGGCAACAGAGAACAATATGATGTTCAATGAAGACAAATTCCAACTACTCCGTTATGGAAAACTGGAGGAAATAATAGCTAGGACTGAGTATATTACAAATTCCAATCACACAATAGAGCGGAAATGTGAAGGACCTGGGTGTGGTAATGTCCGAAGACCTCACCTTCAAGGACCACAACAATGCCACTATTACAACTGCAAGGAAACTGATAGGATGGATAATGAGAACATTCAAGACAAGAGATGCCAAGCCAATGATGATCCTTTTTAAATCACTTGTTCTCTCTAGGCTGGAATACTGCTGTACATTAACATCCCCATTCAAGGCAGGTGAAATTGCACATCTAGAGAATGTACAGAGAACCTTTACTGCACATATAAGTTCCATCAAACACCTTAACTACTGGTAACTCCTGGAAGCACTAGACTCAAGAACATAAGAACATAAGAAAGGAGGAACACTGCAGCAGGCCTGTTGGCCCATACGAGGCACGTCCTTCACAATCCGTCCCACTAACAGAACATAAGAACATAAGAAAGGAGGAACACTGCAACAGGCCTACTGGCCCATACTTGGCCAATAGGCCTGGAAGATTCTGGAGGGACTGGTCCCTAATATGCACACAGAAATCACTCCATACGAGAGCAAAAGACTTGGCAGACGGTGCAACGTACCCCCAGTGAAAAGTAGGGCCGCCACTGGTACACTAAGAGAAAACAAAATATGTGTCCGGGGCTCAAGACTGTTCAACAGCCTCCCACCAGCCATACGGGGCATTACCAGTAGACCTCTGGTTGCCTTCAAGAGGGAGCTGGACAGATACCTAAAGTCAGTGCCAGATCAGCCGGGCTGTGGTTCGTACATTGGACTACGTGCAGCCAGCAGTAACAGCCTTGTTGATCAGGCCCTGATCCACCGGGAGGCCTGGTCATAGACCGGGCCGCGGGGACGTCGATCCCCGGAATGCCCTCCAGATAGACTCCATATGATAATAAAGTGTCTGATGAGTTAGTAGAGTTCTACTCCTGGAGCCCGGGCTTGGGCCAGGCTCGTCTGGTGATATACTATTTTAAGCACATTAACAATAAGCACTGTTGGGTTTTTATTTGTGTTGTTGGTTTACTGAAGAGGGACAAATCAGGTGAGATGAGTGTGGTCACAACACGGGTCACCCAGTGGTACACTAGTGTGGTCACAACACGGGTCACCCAGTGGTACACTAGTGTGGTCACAACACGGGTCACCCAGTGGTACACTAGTGTGGTCACAACACGGGTCACTCAGTACCTGGGAGTGTAGTCGGCCACACACTTCATTGACACTGTGTTATGTCATGACTGGGTGTTGCTAACTAGTCAGGTTCCTGTCATGATGGTCACGCTAGTTGTCACTAAGTTATAAGAACATAAGAATAAAGGAACACTGCAATAGGCCTATTGGTCCACGTTAGGCTTATCTTTCTTCCCTGGCAATCCTAATCTCATATCTTTTGGCTTTTCTTGTTCCTTTTTTTTTTTGACTTCTCTCAGAAACTGAATATAGTCAACAAGGTTACCCTCTCATTTTTTTATATTTGCGTATAAATGCCTTGTGTTCCACCTAATTTCTCTATTAAGAATACATGCAGCTTGGGCTGCTTGTATATACATATGAAAAAGTCATAATAAAATCCATTACCATAGTCTACTTGGTATCTGTGGTGATAATCTCTAGTCAGGTTACCCTAGTCTACAGTACTTAGCCCCATATAATTAGCAGCGCGAAAATTGGGAGCCTTGGTTTAGTTATTGTTATTAAGGTAATTCCATAAGTCATTGAAACTAAATTGTGATCATTTTCTCCAAACTCTTCATTAACTTCGAGATCAGTTATCATTTATTTGCGAACCAAGTTAAGCAGGTTATTTCCTCTAGTTGGTTCTAACACACAAACTGTTTTAAAAAACAGTCCTGGACTATTTCTAGAAATTCATTAAAACTCTATAGATTTCCTGTCAAACTGCTTCAGTCAATTTGACTAAAGTTAAAAATCTTCCATTAAAGTTATATTTTTTTAATATGTAGATGCCTTAGCAATTTCGTCTTATAATAGTTTACCTTTGTTATTATCTATGTTCAGCAGGCTATAGACCACACCTGCCTACCTACCCGTTTATAGGACCTGATACTAAAGCACTAGTTCTGGGCAGCACCTACAGCCTGGCTGACCAGGAGGTCTGGTTTGAGACCGGGCCGAAGGGGTGATGGTGTACTGACGCTAAGATACAATAGTGGAGGTAACGATGGTGAAGGGGAGCAGCCTGACGGAGTACTGAGTGATGCGTGTAAGGAACCCCTAAGAGGTCATGCCCCTCATCCTCTCACCCCCCCCCCCACATCCCCATTCCCTATCCCACAGGATATCCTCCCTACCCCTATCCTACTCTACCTCACAAGCGACGACATACCCTCCCCCCGACACAACCCTACCCAACCTATCACGACCAAGGTCATTACGCCCAACTCCAAACATACCCGCCAACATCACCCACCTATACGCACTGCTGAACTCACTCTTACAACTTGACATACACAAATACACTCACACTAACCACAGTACATTCATTATACAAACTGAAGTAATATTGTTCTCTGTTCTACTTGAAAAAAAATGTACGTGTGATGTACACATGGTTTAGAAAAACCGATAATTTGAAGAATGAAACACTTGTGAAACATGAGAATCTTTACCGAGGAAACGTTTCTCCAGTTACTGACTGACGAAACGTTTCTCCAGCTACTGACTGACGAAACGTTTCTCCAGCTACTGACTGACGAAACGTTTATCCAGCTACTGACTGACGAAACGTTTCTCCAGCTACTGACTGACGAAACGTTTCCACAATATTCTCAAATGTTGCACAAAAGTCTGAGACTTCAAAATATAGGTACAACATTTAGCAATGGATGAGGTCACTGTGTTCAATAATAGAATAAGGTGAATCTGTTGATATTATCAGAAGTCACCTTGAAGAACATAATTTGATTAATGAATCTCAGCATGGGTTTACGAGAGGTCGTTCCTGCCTGACAAATTTACTGACGTTTTTCAATAAAACATTTGAGGCAGTAGACAGTGATAAAGAATATGATATAGTTTACTTGGATTTCAGTAAGGCCTTCGATAGAGTACCTCACAAGAGACTCTTAAGAAAGGTGGCAGCTCATGGTATAGGAGGTAAAGTTCTAGCATGGATAGAGGCATGGCTTACCAATAGAAAGCAGAGAGTTTCCATTAATGGGGTCAAATCTGAATGGGGATTTGTCACTAGTGGCGTTCCACAAGGATCAGTTTTGGGCCCATTGTTGTTCATAATTTACATAAATGACCTTGATGAAGGAATTGCAAGTGACATGAGTAAATTTGCTGATGATACAAAAATAGGCCGTATAATTCATTCTGAGGAGGATACCAGTGAACTCCAGGAGGATTTGGATAAATTAATGTCTTGGTCTGAAAAGTGGCAGATGAAGTTCAATGTGGACAAGTGTAAGGTGCTAGTCGTTGGTAATGAAAATATCCCTCGAATTTATAAACTAGGTGAAGTTGAGCTTGATCATACAGAATGTGAAAAAGACTTGGGAGTCATGGTAAGCAGAAATCTAAAGCCTAGACAACAGTGCCTAAGTGTGGCAATAAGGCTAACAGAATACTAGGATTTATTTCAAGAAGTATAAGCAACAGAAGTCCAAAAGTTATTTTACAGCTCTATACATCACTAGTGAGACCTCATTTGGATTATGCAGCTCAGTTTTGGTCTCCTTACTACAGGATGGATATAGATTCATTGGAGAACATACAAAGAAGAATGACTAAAATGATTTACAGTATAAGAAATCTCCCGTATGAAGATAGACTTAGAGCATTGAATCTCCACTCTCTGGAGAGACGTAGAATGAGGGGAGATATCATCGAGGTGTACAAGTAGATGATGGGCATAAACAAAGGAGATATTAATAAAATACTGAGGATATCGAACCAAGTAAGAACGAGAAATAACGGATTTAAATTGGATAAATTTAGATTTAGAAAGGACATAGGCAAGTACTGGTTTTCGAACAGAGTTGTAGATGCGTGGAACAATCTTCCGAGTAGGGTGATAGAGGCTAGGACCTTGGGTGGCTTTAAAAAGAGATTGGACAAATATATGAGTGGGAGGGGCTGGGTTTGATTAGTGTCGTGAGTACAGGAGTAAATTCTTAGGTAGTGGTGGTTTTGATAAGGACCTGCCTTGTATGGGCCAGTAGGCCTTCTGCAGTGTTCCTCCATTCTTATGTTCTTATGTTATCTCCAGTGTGAGAGAGAGTCAATAGCTGTCCTAGCATAATGACGCCTCTACTGTAAGGTTCAAAACACACTCCCTAGTGCAAACTCGATCCTTGGTCTCTACTCGCCTACCAACACAAAATTAATACCACCAATACTTACGGACGCTCTAAATAGGTTGAAAGGTTTATAGCCTATAACAAAAAAATATGGCGATAATCTGTAAAGATGGTGATACCTGAATATTTTAACTGCAGGCAAGGCTGGATATATTACCAGGAAGTTGTCTGGGTGATGGCATAGTAGCTCGAAGGACGAGTGCCATTGTTGCTGTGTGTCTGAGAGATGGAACAACATGAGGCAAGGCTGGATCATCGTGTGTGAGAGATGGAACAACATGAGACAAGCCTGGATCATCGTGTGTGAGAGATGGAACAACATGAGACAAGGCTGGATCATCGTGTGTGAGAGATGGAACAACATGAGACAAGGCTGGATCATAGTGTCTGAGAGATGGAACATGAGACAAGGCTGGATCATAGTGTCTAAAAGATGGAACAACATGAAACAAGGCTGGATCATAGTGTCTGACAGATGGAACAACATGAGACAAGGCTGGATCATAGTGTGTGAGATGACACGAAGATAGGTAGGATAATCGATTCAGACGTAGATGTCAGTGAACTACAGGAGGATTTAGACAAACTCAATTCCTGGTCAGAAAAATGGCAGATGCAGTTCAATGTAGATAAATGCAAAGTTCTAAAGCTCGGGAGTGTCCATAACCCAAGCACTTATAAGTTAAATAACGTAGAACTTAGCCATACAGATTGCGAGAAGGACTTGGGGGTGATGGTAAGCAGCAACCTTAAACCAAGACAGCAATGCCTAAGCGTACGTAATAAGGCAAATAGATTACTGGGATTTATATAAAGAAGTGTTAGCAACAGAATTCCAGAGGTTATATTACAGCTTTATACATCATTAGTAAGGCCTCACCTAGATTACGCAGCTCAGTTCTGGTCTCCATATTACAGAATGGACATAAATTCGTTAGAAAACATTCAGCGTAGAATGACTAAATTAATACATAGCATTAGAAATCTTCCTTACGAAGAAAGATTGAAGACCCTTAAATTACATTCACTTGTAAGACGTAGAATGAGGGGAGACATGATCGAGGTATACAAGTGGAAAATGGGTATTAACAAAGGGGATATAAATAAGGTCTTGAGGGTATCTCTCCAAGAGAGAACCCGCAATAATGGATTCAAGTTAGATAAGTTTAGATTTAGAAAGGATATAGGAAAGTATTGGTTTGGAAATAGGGTAGTTGATGAGTGGAACAGTCTGCCTAGTAGGGTTATTGAAGCAAGGACCTTGGGTAGTTTTAAATTTAGGTTGGATAAATTCATGAGTGAAAGGGGTTGGATTTGAGTGGGAATTGCACATGAGTAAATAAAATTATCAAAGCTTATTTCTTGGGTAGCATTGAAAATTAGGTTGAACAAATATTCTGTTAGTGGGATGGAATGTGAAGGACCTGCCTAGAATGGGCCAACAGGCCTGCTGCAGTGTTCCTCCTTTCTTATGTTCTTATGTTAGTGGGATGGATTGTGAAGGACCTGCCTAGTATGGGCCAACAGGCCTGCTGCAGTGTTCCTCCTTTCTTATGTTCTTATGTTCTTATAGTGTCTGAGAGATGGAACATGAGACAAGGCTGGATCATAGTGTTTGAGAGATGGAACAACATGAGACAAGGCTGGATCATAGTGTCTGAGAGATGGAACAACATGAGACAAGGCTGGATCATAGTGTCTGAGAGATGGAACAACATGAGACAAGGCTGGATCATAGTGTCTGAGAGATGGAACAACATGAGACAAGGCTGGATCATAGTGTCTGAGAGATGGAACAACATGAGACAAGGCTGGATCATAGTGTCTGAGAGATGGAACAACAAGAGACAAGGCTAGATCATAGTGTCTGAGAAATGGAACAACATGAGACAAGGCTAGATCATAGTGTCTGAGAGATGGAACAACAAGAGACAAGGCTGGATCATAGTGTCTGAGAGATGGAACATGAGACAAGGCTAGATCATAGTGTCTGAGAGATGGAACAACAAGAGACAAGGCTAGATCATAGTGTCAGAGATGGAACAACATGAGACAAGGCTAGATCATAGTGTCTGAGAGATGGAACAACAAGAGACAAGGCTGGATCATAGTGTCTGAGAGATGGAACAACATGAGACAAGGCTAGATCATAGTGTCTGAGAGATGGAACAACAAGAGACAAGGCTGGATCATAGTGTCTGAGAGATGGAACAACAAGAGACAAGGCTAGATCATAGTGTCTGAGAGATGGAACAACAAGAGACAAGGCTAGATCATAGTGTCTGAGAGATGGAACAACATGAGACAAGGCTAGATCATAGTGTCTGAGAGATGGAACAACAAGAGACAAGGCTGGATCATAGTGTCTGAGAGATGGAACAACATGAGACAAGGCTAGATCATAGTGTCTGAGAGATGGAACAACAAGAGACAAGGCTGGATCATAGTGTCTGAGAGATGGAACATGAGACAAGGCTGGATCAGTGTCTGAGAGATGGAACAACTTAGACACAACTAGGAAGGACAAGAGACAATCTTCCTGTCCCCTCTACAAAATTCATATTAAATGCCACAATTACATTCCCTTCTGCCCCTCCTCCTCTTCCCGTTCATCATCCTCTTTCTCACCTCCCTCCTCCTCCTCTTCCTGTCAGTGTGCTACTTACTGTTTTAAATATCTCCCAACCTCCACTGTAAATGTTGATTACCACTGGTTATCTCTGCCTGCCGCCCGTCCCTGCTGGGGTGTGCCTAGCAGTAGTTACTAGTTGTCAAAGGCACCTGTCGATATGTATGTATGTTAGTTAGTTACCATTTTGTCCTAGGCACATGTCGATTAGACACTAGGCCTGTTGTATGGATGTGTGTAAGGAAACACTTCGAAATGTTTCCGCCCCGCCGGGAATTGAATCCGGGCCCTCCGTGCGTGAAGCAAGAGCTTTAGCCACCAGGCCACCGGGGCTGTGTGTGTGTGTGTGTGAATGTGTGTGTGTGTGACTGTGTGCGCGCGCGTGTAAGTGTGCGTGTGTGCATGTATGTGTGCGTGTGTGCATGTGTGCACGCGTGTGTGTGTGTGTGTGTACACGCGCGTGCGGTGTATGTGTGTAATCACCTAGTTGAGGTTGCAGGGGTCGATTCACAGCTCTTGGCCCCGCCTCTTCATTGGAAGCTACTCGGTACTCTTCCCATTCCATGAGCTTTATCATACCTCTTCTTAAAGCTATGTATGGATCCTGCCTCCACTACATCACTTCCCAGACTATTCCACTTCCGGACAACTCTGTGACTGAAGAAATACTTCCTAACATCCCTGTGATTCATCTGAGTCTTCAACTTCCAACTGTGTCCCCTTGTTGCTGTGTCCCATCTCTGGAACATCCTGTCTCTGTCCACCTTGTGTGTGTGTACTCACCTATTTGTGGTTGCAGGGGTCGAGACACAGCTCCTGGCCCCGCCTCTTCACTGACCGTGTGTGTGCGCGTGCGCACGCACGCACACACCTATATGTAGTTGCAGGTGTCGAGTCCAATCACAGCTCCTGGCCCAGCCTCTTCGCTGGTCGGCACTAGGTTTACTCTCTCCTGGCTACAAGAACCTTATCGTGTCTTTTCTTAAAACTATGCATGTATCCTGCCTCTAACACTTCACTCTCTAGCTCGTTCCACTTCCTGACTACTCCAAGGTTGAACTTCAACCCCACCAAGTGCAAAGTTGTGCAACTTGGGATGGACAAAGAAGACCACTGACAGATCCCATTCCCTTAGGCGCACATTAACCAAATAACTGCCGTAGTATATGGGCGTCGGATAATTCTAAGAATAGCATTTCGACATCTAGTTCACGGCACTGACATCGTGTATATCAGGTCCATATTGGAGTACGCAGCACCAGATAGAGCCCACACTTGTCAAGCATGTCAGAATTGGAGAAAGTGCAGAGGTTTGCAACATACTAGTCCGGAGCTAGGTAGGTCCTTGTGAGTAAGGGGACTCGGCTGGATGACACTGGAAGCCACGAGGGCTAAGGGAATATGATAACATATAAAATACTGAGATAAATTGACAAGGTGAATGGGAATAGAATGATGGAGAGATGGGAAACAGGAACACGAGGACGCAACTGCCAGCTGAAATGAATCATTTGAGTTTTCAACTGGCAGTTGCGTCCTCGTGTTCCTGTTTCCCATCTCTCCATCATTCTATTCCCATTCACCTTGTCAATTCATCTCAGTATTTTATATGTTATCATATTCCCCTTAGCCCTCGTGGCTTCCAGTGTCATCCAGCCGAGTCCCCTTTTACTCAACTTAAAGGACCTACCCCTTAGCTCCGGACTAGTATTGTTGCAAACCTCTGCACTTTCTCCAATTTCCTGACATGCTTGACCAAGTGTGGGCTCTATACTGGTGCTGCGTACTCCAATATGGACCTGATTTACACGATGTACAGTGCCGTGAAAAACTTAGATGTCGAAATGCTATTCTTAGAATTATCCGACGCCCATATACTACGGCAGTTATTTGGTTAATGTTCGCCTAAGGGGATGGGATCTGTCAGTGGTCTTCTTTGTCCATCCCAAGTTTCACAACTTTGCACTTGGTGGGGTTGAACTCCATAAGCCATTTGTCGGACCAGGCTTGCGACCTGTCCAGGTCCCTCTGTAGCCTCTCCTGGTCCTCCTCATTAGTGTGTGCCCGCGCGCGCGCAGAAGAGCCACGCCCACCACACCTGCCTCACCTTGATTGCTTATACCCAAGTGCATCTATACAGTCATCTGTATAGATGCACACCTGCATGTCCACACTCCTCACACTATATATGTTGAAACATGGCCAGCAACATACCGTGGCAGTGTGCACCACATCATGAGACTATGTACATGGCCAGCAACATACCGTGGCAGTGTGCACCACATCATGAGACTATGTACATGGCCAGCAACATACCGTGGCAGTGTGCACCACATCATGAGACTATGTACATGGCCAGCAACATACCGTGGCAGTGTGCACCACATCATGAGACTATGTACATGGCCAGCAACATACCGTGGCAGTGTGCACCACATCATGAGACTATGTACATGGCCAGCAACATACCGTGGCAGTGTGTACCACATCATGAGACTATGTACTTCAAGGCCCAGAGTTTAGAATATTGTGATACGACTGACAGATGAAGCATGTTCAGCACATGTAACAAAGATCATACATGCCGGGCACATGTTGTGACACTGTTACCAGGTAACTGCCACTGTTTCCTAGTAACTACCACTGTTACCAAATAACTGCCACTGTTACCTAGTAACTACCACTGTTACCAAGTAACTGCCACTGTTACCTAGTAACTACCACTGTTACCAACTGCCACTGTTACCTAGTAACTACCACTGTTACCAAGTAACTGCCACCTAGTAACTACCACTGTTACCAAGTAACTGCCACTATTACCTAGTAACTATCACTGTTACCAAGTAACTCCCATTCTTACCAACTCTGTGTAAGACACCTGTACGCACCTATTTGTGGTTGCAGGGGTTGAGTCGTAGCTCCTGGCCCTGCCCCTTCGCTGGTCCACACTCTCCCTGTTCCAAGAGCTTTATCGTATCTCTTCTTAAAGCTATGTATGGATCCTGCCTCCACTACATCACTCTCCAGATTGTTCCACTTTCGGACAACTCTGTGACTGAAGAAATACTTCCTAACATCCCTGAGAGTCATCTGAGTTTTCAAATTCCAGTTGTGACCCCTTGTTTCTGTGTCCCCTCTCTGGAACATTCTGTGCTGAGGTGGGTGAGGGTACCTGTGTGATATGTTGACGCGGGTGGTGGTACCAAGCCAGCACGGACAGTAGCAACACCACTGTGTTGACGCGGGTGGTGGTACCAAGCCAGCACGGACAGCAGCAACACCACTGTGTTGACGCGGGTGGTGGTACCAAGCCAGCACGGACAGTAGCAACACCACTGTGTTGACGCGGGTGGTGGTACCAAGCCAGCACGGACAGCAGCAACACCACTGTGTTGACGCGGGTGGTGGTACCAAGCCAGCACGGACAGCAGCAACACCACTGTGTTGACGCGGGTGGTGGTACCAAGCCAAGCACGGACAGCAGCAACACCACTGTGTTGACGCGGGTGGTGGTACCAAGCCAGCACGGACAGTAGCAACACCACTGTGTTGACGCGGGTGGTGGTACCAAGCAAGCACGGACAGCAGCAACACCACTGTGTTGACGCGGGTGGTGGTACCAAGCCAGCACGGACAGTAGCAACACCACTGTGTTGACGCGGGTGGTGGTACCAAGCCAGCACGGACAGTAGCAACACCACTGTGTTGACGCGGGTGGTGGTACCAAGCCAGCACGGACAGTAGCAACACCACTGTGTTGACGCGGGTGGTGGTACCAAGCCAGCACGGACAGTAGCAACACCACTGTGTTGACGCGGGTGGTGGTACCAAGCCAGCACGGACAGCAGCAACACCACTGTGTTGACGCGGGTGGTGGTACCAAGCCAAGCACGGACAGCAGCAACACCACTGTGTTGACGCGGGTGGTGGTACCAAGCCAGCACGGACAGTAGCAACACCACTGTGTTGACGCGGGTGGTGGTACCAAGCAAGCACGGACAGCAGCAACACCACTGTGTTGACGCGGGTGGTGGTACCAAGCCAGCACGGACAGTAGCAACACCACTGTGTTGACGCGGGTGGTGGTACCAAGCCAGCACGGACAGCAGCAACACCACTGTGTTGACGCGGGTGGTGGTACCAAGCCAGCACGGACAGTAGCAACACCACTGTGTTGACGCGGGTGGTGGTACCAAGCCAGCACGGACAGCAGCAACACCACTCACTACAGAGTGTATTAATGTTGGTAGAATTACCGACAATATGTTAAGTAAAAGGACACAAGTGCAACAACTGCGACATTTTATAGCTGGCCCAGTGGATAACGCGTCGGTCTGGGGTTTTACGACTCTCTGACCGCGGGTTCAAGTCCCACCCGTGGTATGGTTAGCTTTGTAAAGCTCCTGGAGAGCGAAACGTTGCCACAATACAATGTCGCAGTTATTGCACTTGTGTCCTTTTACTTAACACCACTCACTACACACGGGAAGTGGAATAGCTTGGGAAGCGATGTAGTGGAGGCAGGTTCAATACACAGCTTTAAGGAGAGGTATGATAAAGCTCATGGAGCAGGGAGCGTGACCCAGTAGCGGCCAGTGAAGAGGCGGGGCCAGGAGCTATGAATCGACCCCTGCAACCACAACTAGGTGAGTACAAGCACCGCACACCATCACTAGTAATCACAATCCATAGTCTACCTCTACCACCCATCAACCACAACATTACCATGAACCACTAGTACCATCACCAGCATTACCAGTAACTACGCCCACAACCAACACATTCCTACATGCTTCACTGCTGCTGCTTCTGACTGCATCATCAGTACACGAGAGAGAGAGAGAGAGAGAGAGAGAGAGAGAGAGAGAGAGAGAGAGAGAGAGAGAGAGAGAGAATCTTTGACTTGATGTGACCTAACAAGGCAGCTGTAGAGAGTTTTCGATGAGCCGAGCCAAGCTGACAACACAGGGAGAGCGAGAGGAGGAAAACAAGCGAGAACTGGAAGTAGGAAGGAAAGACAATAGTAAAGAGAGAGCAGGATGAACACTTGTCCCCTGGATGTGTGCCACCCAGAGACAACCTGCCACCTGGGGTTGTGGTACTGTGTTTGTGAAGTAGATAGAGTTAGGAAGTATGACAGGTAGAGGGAGGTAGTGTGACACGCCAGTTATGACGTGACAGTGAACAGAAATGGGAGGGGCGCGTGTGGAATGGGTCAGTAAGCGTGGGGGGAAAGGTGGTGAATTTTCAGGTGATTGAGCGAAATGAGAGGTTAGAGGACCCAGGGGAAGACCCAGATAAAGATGGGTCACCTGGAGCAGGAGAGGGAAGCAAGGGGGGAGGATCAGGGAAAGGGGACCAAGGAAGGGGTGATGTGTCAAACATTCTCATCCTTCACCCATAACACCCTTCACCTCAGCCACCCCCACACAACAACCTTGAACCCGGGGGCCCCCTACTGGGAGAGAATTATCCCTAACACCCCCACAGGAACAGTCTTCCCACACACTCCCACACCCCACTGCAACCGCCTCAACACATGTTAAGTCTAAACAAATTCTTCGTTTGTGTACACTCAGTCTGTGTACCTCAATCACTTTATACTAACTGTAATACCTTTATGTTAACCTAACTCGCGCGCACGCACACGCACACACACACACACACACAAGGTGGACAGAGACAGGATGTTCCAGAGATGGGACACAAACAAGGGGTCACAATTGGAAGTTGAAGACTCAGATGAGTCAAAGAGATGTTAGGAAGTATTTCTTCAGTCACAGAGTTGCCAGGAAGTGGAATAGTCTGGTAAGTGATGTAGTGGAAGCAGGAACCATATATAGTTTCAAGACGAGGTATGATAAAGCTCATGGAGCAGGGAGACCTAGTAGCGATCAGTGAAGAGGCGGGGCCAGGAGCTGTGTCGACCCCTCCAACCATAAATAGGTGAGTACACACACACACACACACACACACTTTGTGAGAAATCCTAAATACGTTTTCTCAAATGCAAAATTCATTACTAAAACCACAAGGACTATGGTGCCTTTGCTTAAAGATGGAACCTACACTGATAAGTAAATACGTGAAATACTGAACTTGCAATGTGATTCTGTGTTCAGTGAGCCATTAATTAATTTGTCTAAAGATTGACAATACAAATAAGCTTTTCATAGTTGAGACTCAAAACTCTGCCGACATTTCCATTATTTCTGACATAACTCTAACCTCACTTGACTTCCAGAAAGCCACTGACTGCATGGCCCAGCACAATGTCTGAGATCTTAACTCATGGAATTTCATATGAAAAAACTGCAAGAAACCATTATCCAATACCTTGAATATTGTATGGAGGAGGAGCCTAGCTAGACACAGGAGTCATCCCAGGGACCTTTAAAACCACTGACATAGCTCCACTCCACAAAGGTGGCAGTAATCACAAGAAAACTTGTAAACGTATAGTGCTGACGTCCCACATTATCAAAATCTTTTAGTTTTAAGAAGTAAAACTGCTAATTACATGGAGTCTCAACAACTGCACAACCCAGGGCAGCATAGGTTTAGAGCAGGTCACTCCTGCCTCTCACAACTGCTTGACCATTACGACATGATCTTAAATGCAGTGAAGACAAGAAAATACAGATGTAGTTAACGCTGACTCAGCAAAATCCTTTGACAAATGTGACCATGGTGTAATACTTCAAAAAAATGCGTATAAAATTAATAACTGGAAAATGGGCAGATAGATATTTAATTTCCTAACAAATAGTATCCAAAGTGTAAAGTAAACTGAGTGAAATCAGAGACTGCCACAGTGAAAAGTTCTGTTCTCCAAGGCACAATACTGGCCCCCTATTCTCTTTATCATAAGCGACAGACAGAAGCACCGTATTATCCTTTGCAGACAATACCAGAATCTGTATGCCAGTGGCTGCGTGGTATCCACTGATGAGACAGCAAACCTCCAAGCTAAACACAAAGTCTTCCAGCAGCCCCCTGGCAAAAATATGATGTTCAATGAAGACAAATTTCAGTTACTCAGGTATGGTAAGAGTGAGGAAATACTCTAGAAAGGAGTGTAAAACAAACTCGACCAAATAGATTGATGTGAGAGACCTTGGAATGATCTTGTCAGAAAATCTCCCCTACATACAAGGATCACAAATGTCACTCTCATAACTGCAAGGAAAAAGATAGGCTGGATAATTATAGAACCTTCAAAACAAGGGATGCCAAGCCACTGATGATACTCTTAAGTTTTTATGTTCTCTCCAAACTGGAGAACTGCTCTGCTCTAAGAGCTCTGCTCAAGCCAGGAGAAATTACTAACCTGGAGAATGTGCAGAGAACCTTCACTTCTCCCATAGATTCAGCCAAGTATCTAAATTATTGGGAACGCTTGAAGTCCCTTGATCTTTACTCCTTGGAACGTAGGCGAGAGATACACGCGCGTGTCGAAGGTAAACCAGTTAGTGAGCTCCTTAAACAAGAGAAAATATCACAGGAAAATTTGTATTGAAAAGTGATCAAGGTCACCACTTGTGTCCTATCAAGGTCACCACTTGTGTCCTATCAAGGTCACCACTTGTGTCCTATCAAGGTCACCACTTGTGTCCTATCACGGTCACCACTTGTGATCTATCAAGGTCACCACTTGTGATCTATCAAGGTCACCACTTGTGTCCTATCAAGGTCACCACTTGTGTCCTATCAAGGTCACCACTTGTGATCTATCAAGGTCACCACTTGTGATCTATCAAGGTCACCACTTGTGTCCTATCAAGGTCACCACTTGTGTCCTATCACGGTCACCACTTGTGTCCTATCACGGTCACCACTTGTGTCCTATCACGGTCACCACTTGTGTCCTATCACGGTCACCACTTGTGTCCTATCAAGGTCACCACTTGTGTCCTATCAAGGTCACCACTTGTGATCTATCAAGGTCACCACTTGTGATCTATCAAGGTCACCACGTGTGATCTATCAAGGTCACCACGTGTGATCTATCAAGGTCACCACGTGTGATCTATCAAGGTCACCACGTGTGATCTATCAAGGTCACCACGTGTGATCTATCAAGGTCACCACGTGATCTATCGTCACACGTGATCTATCAAGGTCACCACGTGTGATCTATCAAGGTCACCACGTGTGATCTATCAAGGTCACCACGTGTGATCTATCAAGGTCACCACGTGTGATCTATCAAGGTCACCACGTGTGATCTATCAAGGTCACCACGTGTGATCTATCAAGGTCACCACGTGTGATCTATCAAGGTCACCACGTGTGATCTATCAAGGTCACCACGTGTGATCTATCAAGGTCACCACGTGTGATCTATCAAGGTCACCACGTGTGATCTATCAAGGTCACCACGTGTGATCTATCAAGGTCACCACGTGTGATCTATCAAGGTCACCACGTGTGATCTATCAAGGTCACCACTTGTGATCTATCAAGGTCACCACTGTGATCTATCAAGGTCACCACTTGTGATCTATCAAGGTCACCACTTGTGATCTATCAAGGTCACCACTTGTGATCTATCAAGGTCACCACTTGTGATCTATCAAGGTCACCACTTGTGATCTATCAAGGTCACCACTTGTGATCTATCAAGGTCACCACTTGTGATCTATCAAGGTCACCACTTGTGATCTATCAAGGTCACCACTTGTGATCTATCAAGGTCACCACTTGTGATCTATCAAGGTCACCACTTGTGATCTATCAAGGTCACCACTTGTGATCTATCAAGGTCACCACTTGTGATCTATCAAGGTCACCACTTGTGATCTATCAAGGTCACCACTTGTGATCTATCAAGGTCACCACTTGTGATCTATCAAGGTCACCACTTGTGATCTATCAAGGTCACCACTTGTGATCTATCAAGGTCACCACTTGTGATCTATCAAGGTCACCACTTGTGATCTATCAAGGTCACCACTTGTGATCTATCAAGGTCACCACTTGTGATCTATCAAGGTCACCACTTGTGATCTATCAAGGTCACCACTTGTGATCTATCAAGGTCACCACTTGTGATCTATCAAGGTCACCACTTGTGATCTATCAAGGTCACCACTTGTGATCTATCAAGGTCACCACTTGTGATCTATCAAGGTCACCACTTGTCCTATCAAGGTCACCACGTGTGATCTATCAAGGTCACCACTTGTGATCTATCAAGGTCACCACTTGTGATCTATCAAGGTCACCACTTGTGATCTATCAAGGTCACCACTTATGATCAAGGTTACCACGTGTTGTGATTTATCAAGGTCAACACTTATTTGTCAAGGTGACCACTGACCTACCAAGGTCACTGTGACCTTTCAAATGGCAGCCAAGAGAGACCAGCTGGAATCTTCAAACATGGTGTGGTAAATAACATTATTTCTTGAAACCAGCTGACCTTGCATCTGTTGGGGGTAAACAAGGTGCTGCCTACTGTTAAAATAACGTGGCCTTCAGTGGAGGAACAGGGAGGGAGACACCAGGACAGCCAATACTAGCGTCCATCCTGAGCCAAAGTTGGCGACAGTTTTAGACCGCCACCACAGCCGACCCCTCCTCCTCCTCCTCCTCCTCCTCCATCATCACTATCCATACCACCCCACCACCACCACTTACAACACAACCGCCACCACTAACACAACCGCCACTACCACTTACAACACAACCGCCACTACTACCACTGACAACACAACCGCCACTACTACCACTGACAACACAACCGCCACTACCACTAACAACACAATCACAACCGCCACTATTACCAGTGTCGCTGCCGGATGGACATTTGATGCAGATGTGTGCAATAATCGTGAGCAAGCGATACAAGATGCAAAACCACGGAGGGAGTTGAATGATAGCTCTAGGCCTTTCGTGTTGCAATCAACAGATCATCATGAGCTTGCAATGTTGCAGAAAAGACGAAGTCCAGGCAAATTTGTTAAAGAGAACGTTCCCATGAACGAATTTGCTTGGACTTCCTCCTCTTTTCTGCAACACTGCAAGCTCCCGATGTGTTGACTACAACACGAAAGACCTAGAGCTATCCTTCAACTAACCCCCGTGGCTGTTTTGCAAGTTCAATGTGTAGAGAGACGGAGGGAAGCTGTGACAAGAACTACCACTACAACCACAGCAGGCATGGCTAACAACCACCAGGGCAGGCATGGCTAACAACCACCAGGGCAGGCATGGCTAACAACCACCAGGGCAGGCATGGCTAACAACCACCAGGGCAGGCATGGCTAACAACCACCAGGGCAGGCATGGCTAACAACCACCAGGGCAGGCATAGTCACATGTGAGGTTGTAAACATTAAGAACCTTGGACCACGTGAGTAGCGCTCACAACAAGTCTAAACTTACCTTCACACCTCATGTACCATACAATAAGTCTTATTAGGAAGATATACCTCATGTATATTGTAAAAATATTGAAAATTACGTAAAAGTAATAACACAGCTCCTGGACCCAAAGCCAGCCCAGAACCATCAGCCTAATCTAGTTGTTGTTGTCTATTCTAAAGTCATCGCCCCCACGGCCCGGTCCCAGACTAAACTTGCTAAATAGTGAGAAGCTTTTAATATTAGTGTAGAAAAGTAACCTAGGGAAGGGTGAAATCACGCCAAATACTTTCCAGAAGGAACACACAAACCTTGTAACTGTCACATCTTACACCAGGCTCGTGGTCTGGTGGCAAAAGCTCTCGCTTCTCACAGTGAGGTCCCGGGTTCGATTCCTGGCGAGGGTTGAAATATTTGGGCGTATTTCCTTACACCGGTTGTCCATGTTCACCCATCAGTAAAAAATGGGTACCCGGGTGTTAGTCGACTGGTGTGGGTCGCATCCTGGGACAAAATTGACCTAATTTGCCCGAAATGCTCTGCATAACAAGCGGTTTTCTATATAGTATTATGTCATTGATGTCAGCTATGTCTGTATACCATGTGCATGTACTTGTAGAAAAAAAATATATCTTCTCATTTCCAAGCCCAGCTCTAAGATATACCATCTCTAGGATGCCAACTGCAGACTAACACCTAGGTACATATTTATTGTTAGGTGAATAGGGAGAACCGGTGTAAGGAGATATGTCCATACGTACTGGTATGCCAGTACTAGTACAAGTACTGGCACCGGCAAGGATGATTGAAAAACGGAATCAGTTGAATGAGGGAGTGCTGGAGGCCTGGTCATGGGCCGGGCCGAGGGGGCGTTGACCCCCGGAATGCCCTCCAGATAGGTAGGGAAAATGAAGAGCGGCAGGAGTCGTTATACTGAGTGTCAAGAGATTAAAACGCCAGTAATGGCGGTCAAGGTTATCTAAGTGAAGTCAGGAGAGGAGTCTCGACCCCCCTGCAAACATAAATCGGTGAGTTAAGACACTCAAGTGTCAGTGTGAGGAAGATGGAAGATAGGGTGCCCCTCAATACATCTCAGCACAGGTTACACAGGACTAACACCTCAGTATATTAAGATGGTTAAGTCACTTTTTGGGAAGCTCCAGAGGTCCTCCTACTTCCCGAGACCACAAAGCTTGTCAACAACCTTGGCGGATAAATACCTGACGATTTTAAACCCTTTTCCTGGACGCATCTCTGCGCCTTCAAGACAAAAGTTTGCAGATGAGGAAAATGACAAACTAAATTCCTTGCATCCTACAGTAAATATTGCCTAAGATTATATGCTCAAGTCACTGAACTTACTCTGTAAACAGACGTAGTATTCTGCTAGATCAGTTTACTCCACAACCCTCCAGGTATAACCCTGGGTGACGCATCATACTGACAGATGGACTGCTTATAACTAACGTTTACGAAACTGCAGGAATGAACTATAACTTGAAGTTAAAAACACCTCCTGGCAGCACACTGATGCCTGACCAGCCATTGTGACTGCACTGCCAGGTAAACATTGCTAATCTAACCTTCAATGTTAAAACAAATCAAGAGTATTCTCAAAATATACATGTACCAACTTTTGTTACGTAACCCCCCCCCCCCCATGCAGCAGCCAGTAATTATTAAAGAAAACCTTGGCAAAACCACCACTGTTGGGAGGGGAGGGGTGGTGGATTTAAGGAGGGGTAGGGGAAGAAGGAGGGGGTGGGGAGAAGAGACGGGGAGGGAAGGAATATTAGGAAGAGGAACAAGGGAAAGCGAGCCTTATTGGCCTGGTGTACAAGGTTGAGAGTCACTAGTACCGCCGGGATGAGGAAGTTGCACCAGCTGCCACATGCCGCCAACATGTTACATTAATTATTGTGTTTTTGTTCTTAGTCATGTTGTCGTTGTTGCTCATGATGCAGGTATATTGCACTAATTGAATATTACAAGTATACACATGTACGTCTCAACAAATACAGAGCCTCAGCAAGATAAAACAATAAAGACTAACTATACATACATACATAATAAATACATTCAAAAGATAGACTTCAGTGAAGTCAAGCCACACCACGCAACTGTTTCAACGGTAGAGCCCAAGAGCTGCAACTCAACCCCAGCACACACTAGGTGAACATCACTACATGAATCCGATAAACGTATTAACTCTCACTCAACCATGACGGACACAATCTTCAACATTATCAACCCCGGGGTGTTAATAACCCAGGCAAGCCAAACACTGGCTTATTTAGGCTGGGTTCCTTCGGAATCTTAGTAGGGACCCACCAGGTACAAACTGCCGAGTACCTATTTACTGGTAGATGAAGAAGGGGCAGAAGGTTGATCGACTGATTACATCATTATTTCATTACTACTGCTGTTGCCTCTGTATGTGACTGAAGAAGCCTACTGTGTGGACGAAACGTTTCATCAATAAAGACACCCAACTGTTGCACATGTGTCTTAATCTTCAGGTGTAATGAGAGTTGAAGAATGAGACACTTATGCAACATATGGGAATCTTTATTGAGGAAACGTTTCACCACACAGTGGCTTCATCAGTCCAACAGTGTAAAGAAAGGAGGAGTTTGAGGTTATCAGTCCCTCAGTCTCGTTACACACATGTCTCATCTCGCTCCCATCATCCTCACTCACTATCTTTCGTCTAGTCACACACAGTCACCTCGCCTCAAACTCACAATTTCCCATATCTTTACGCAATGTTAACCTTAATTCCCATTTTAATACATTAAATTAATATATTGGTGATGAACAGGTGATAAGCGGTCTTAAAAATCTTTATGCAGTCGATAGGTTTTGAACCTAACACACACACACACACACACACACACACACAAAGGCTACAAACCTCGGCAAAGGAGAAAGACCTTGGGGTGAGTATAACGCCAAGCACGTCTCCGGAGGCACACATCAACCAGATAACTGCGGCAGCATATGGGCGCCTGGCAAACCTAAGATTAGCGTTCCGTTACCTTAACAAGGAATCGTTCAAGACACTGTACATCGTGTACGTCAGGCCCATACTAGAGTATGCAGCACCAGTCTGGAACCCACACCTGGTCAAGCACGTAAAGAAACTAGAGAAAGTGCAAAGGTTTGCGACAAGGTTAGTTCCACAACTCAGGGGTCTGTCCTATGAAGAAAGGTTGAGGGAAATAGGACTAACAACACTGGAGGAAAGAAGGGTCAGAGGAGACATGATAACGACATACAAAATACTGCGGGAATCGACAAGGTAGACAGTGACAGGATGTTCCAGAGAGGAACACAGAAACAAGGGGACACAACTGGAAGCTGAAGACTCAGATGAGTCAAAGGGATGTTAGGAAGCATTTCTTCAGCCACAGAGTAGTCAGGAAGTGGAATAGTCTAGAGAAAGATATAGTGGAGGCAGGAACCATACATAGTTTTAAGACAAGGTATGATAAAGCTCATGGAGCAGAGAGAGCAGAGACCCAGTAGCGGACAGCGAAGAGGCGGGGCCAGGAGCTGAGTCTCGACCCCTGCAACCACAATTAGGTGAGTACACACACACCCACTTCTGACTTAATGAGACAAGGGTGTGGAGTGTTCCAGTTCGACAACCTCAAGTGGACTTGTAAGAGCGGAACCACTCACTGAAGATTGGCCTACTGACCCATCATGTCTACTGACCCGTCATGTCTACTGACCCATCATGTCTATTGACCCATCATGTCTACTGACCCATCATGTCTACTCACCTGTTATACCTAGTATGTGCCGCCTTTTCAGCCTGTCTCTGGCACAACTTGCATCATGGTGCAGCTGCAGCCCTGCCAAGGGTTATACTAGGTAATAAGTGCCATGGGTTATACCACATTATAGATGCCACAGCACAAAGATTAATATGTATGTATGTATATAGTCTGACAGGGATTCTCAACTTCCCCCTCGGCTTGATGTACTGCTTCATTTACCACCTCACTTACATACAAAAAAATTATCGCCATCATAAAGGGACAGAAAAACAAGGTCAGTGAAAAAAAAATATTTAGCTTTTGCACAAAAATAGCAACAATATTTACCCCTTGCCATGTAATTTTTTACCCCCAAGGGGTAAATTTACCCCTGGCTGAGAATCACTGGGTCACTATAGATCATGACAGTTTAGCTGTGTACCAGCATGTATAAGAACATTAACGAAATAAAGAGGAAACTGGACAAGTTAGAGGCGAAGGTACCACAAGATGAGCTTGGTTATGATGGCCAGGTACGCCTGCTAGCCGCAGGCTGCAACAGTTAGGTTGATCAGCTAGTGCAATGGGAAACCTGACCTCAGGCGGGACTGCAAGAGCAGAGGAACTCTGGAAACAGTGACAGGTAACCTCCTGAGCCCAGGTGAAATACATTAGTTCTTGTTACTGTTTAACGTGATGGTTGTTGTGTGGTCCACCTGGTGTCCTGCTAACATGCACAACACTGTATTTCATTAAGTGCTAAACCCACAGGTGTTAAGCGCAACAAATGATGGAGGCTCGATCCTCAGTCCAAGTATGTCTGATTTTGATAGATCAAGAGTATCTGAAACATTCCAAAACAAACCAAAAAATCGAAAACTGAAACGGGACGAGGTTTCGGTCAGTCCCCAACATCAGTGCTGAGAAAGACATTGAAAAAAAAGGCAGACGTGAGGTGAAGGAAGTGGGAGGTGAGGAGACGCAGGGGTCAGGTCAGGTCAAGCCACGCCTGCACTCAAGATTAGAAAATATGGCGATGTACTTCGAGAGGCCGTTAATCTGCACAGCATCTAACCTGACCTGACCTGACCTTCACTGTCTTCTCACCACCACCTATCCCTCTCTTAGGGAGATAGATAGCAGAGGATTTGTAAAGTCAACACCGCAGCTATCTATCCAGAACTTGGCTAGCTTTAAAAATACGTTACACAAGTACATGATTGGGTGGGTGTGAGTTTGACGTGCCTAGCATGGGCTAGTTGTACTCCTACTTTAAGATTTTGTGAGTGAAGTCCCTATAACTGTACTCCTTAGAACATAGGCGAGAAAGATTCATCATAATTTACACCCGGAAGATACCGGAGGGATTGGTCCCATATCTGCACACCGAAATTACTACTTATAAACACAAGAGGCTTGGCAGACAGCGCAGGATGTCTCCAAGCAGGAGAGCGATGAGTACACAAAAAGAACGCAATAAGTGTTAGGGGACCAAGACTCTTCAACGCCCTCCCTTCATGCATAAGGAGATTACCAACTGGCTACAAGTCATGGCCACTAGAGTGACTGACACTACCTCTTCCACACACCCGACTGTCAGCAACAACATCAGACAATTAAGACAGTATATGCTATGTCTACCACTAACTGTTACTTATTTATATTTTTAAATACACAACGAACTAGTGGAATTAACACGTTATCACACCAGGCTAATTACTGGTTGAAAGTCGTGGCCCACGAACTGCTATGGTGATACCGACAGGATGTGCAAGACACTTGTGCACACTTCAAGACATTTATTATAGGAAACCTTTCGCTACGAGTGACTGCTTCAGCCTGAAGCCTCTCCTGGCGAAACGTTTCTTTAATAAATAACCTGAACTGTACACAGGTGTTCTATTATCATTGTATTCTGTACCATAGTTATCATTGTATCATGTACCACAGTTATCATTGTATCCTGTACCAGTTATCATTGTATTCTGTACCACAGTTATTGTATCCTGTACCACAGTTATTGTATTCTGTACCACAGTTATCATTGTATCCTGTACCACAGTTATCATTGTATTCTGTACCACAGTTATCATTGTATTCTGTACCAGTTATCATTGTATTCTGTACCACAGTTATCATTGTATCATGTACCACAGTTATCATTGTATCCTGTACCAGTTATCATTGTATTCTGTACCACAGTTATCATTGTATTCTGTACCACAGTTATCATTGTATCCTGTACCATTTATCATTGTATTCTGTACCACAGTTATCATTGTATCCTGTACCACAGTTATCATTGTATCCTGTACCACAGTTATTGTATTCTGTACCACAGTTATCATTGTATCCTGTACCACAGTTATCATTGTATTCTGTACCACAGTTAAAATTGTATCCTGTACCACAGTTATTATTGTATTCTGTAACACAGTTATCATTGTATCCTGTACCACAGTTATAATTGTAACCTGTACCACAGTTATCATTGTATCCTGTACCACAGTTATAATTGTAACCTGTACCACAGTTATCATTGTATCCTGTACCACAGTTATTGTATCCTGTACCACAGTTATTATTGTATTCTGTACCACAGTTATCATTGTATCCTGTACCACAGTTATCATTGTATCCTGTATCACAGTTACCATTGTATCCTGTACCACAGTTATCAGTATATTGCACAGTATAACTGCCACACAGTTATCACTATCCTGCACCAGTATAACTGCCACAAACACAGTTATCCCTATCCTGCATCAGTATAACTGCCACAAACACAGTTATCAGTATCTTGCACCACAGTATAACTGCCACAGTTATCAGTATCCTGCACCACAGTATAACTGCCACAGTTATCAGTATCCTGCACCACAGTATAACTGCCACAGTTATCAGTATCTTACACCACAGTATAACTGCCACAGTTATCAGTATCCTGCACCACAGTATAACTGCCACAAACACAGTTATCAGTATCTTGCACCACAGTATAACTGCCACAGTTATCAGTATCTTGCACCACAGTATAACTGCCACAGTTATCAGTATCCTGCACCACAGTATAACTGCCACAAACACAGTTATCAGTATCTTGCACCACAGTATAACTGCCACAGTTATCAGTATCCTGCACCACAGTATAACTGCCACAAACACAGTTATCAGTATCTTGCACCACAGTATAACTGCCACAGTTATCAGTATCCTGCACCACAGTATAATTGCCACAGTTATCAGTATCCTGCACCACAGTATAACTGCCCCAGTTATCAGTATCCTGCACCACAGTATAACTGCCACAGTTCAGTATCTTACACCACAGTATAACTGCCACAGTTATCAGTATCCTGCACCACAGTATAACTGCCACAGTTATCAGTATTCTGCACCGCAATAAAAGGGAACACAGAAACTTGGAGAAAAGAGTAATACAATTACGTAGACAATTTACAGCGATGATTGGCCAATTGAAGGTAATAACGAGACAAGAGTGGACCTGACCGGACTTAACGAGGACACACGTGCTCACCTCTCAAACACCGAAGATAAGAGAGGAAGGTGGAAAATACCTGTATACAGAAAGATGGAGGGAACAATACCTTAGGTGTGACCACCATGCTGCTACAATGAACACAGCTATCATGCAGCTACAATGAACACACAGCTATCATGCAGCTACAATGAACACAGCTATCATGCAGCTACAATGAACACACAGCTATCATGCAGCTACAATGAACACACAGCTATCATGACCGCCATGCTGCTATAATAAAAACACAGCTATCATCATGCTGCTATAATAAACACAGCTATCATCATGATCATCATGCTGCTATATTTACACAGTGTTGCTATCTCTGACAGCTTCCTGACATTATCAACTCACTGTTATCGTGACTAATTGCTTGTCAGTTGTCATATTACACAACATCACACAACAATCAAAACAATTCAGTCTGTTAGTTGCAATCTACACACACACACACACACACACGCGCGTGTGTGTGTGTGTTGTGTGTGTGTGTGTGTGTGTGTGTGTGTGTGTGTGTGTGTGTGTGTGTGTGTGAAAGATTTTCTTGCCACTATAATGCTTATGTGCAACATATGACGATATAAACGTTTTATTTTAAAATGAGTAAAGGTAATAATCAAAAATACTTTTTTTTTATTAATCCATCACGAATGAAAAACTCATCAGAGAGAGTAATGTGCCAATCGAAGCACTTAGCTTCCAACACATCCCAGCAAACTGTGAGTGTGTTTCTCACATGCGGTGCACAACAAATTCCTCGATTTACGTTAAGTTAGGTTGCCCTCTTATCTATAAAACTAGATAATTATAACCTACCGCAAGGGAAACAAATAAGATGTAAGATAAGGGCGGTAAAAAGGTTGTGGCGTGAATACACTAGAAGCAGCCACTGAGAGCAAGTGGAATACTGTTAGGAGGAAGGGTGCAGCCACACAAACTACAGTAATACAGCCTCGTGGGTGGAGCAACACCCTGACTATCTGTATCTACCTAACTTGTTTATCTGTACAAGCAGAGTGAGTGGTAAACCCCAAGATATATCATAATCTCAAGGAATATTATTAAGAATGTCACTGAGACATCACGTCAGGTTCTTGGAATTTTATTACCTTTTACTGCGGGTTTGTGTATTAAGATATTACTTGCCTCTTCAGAAAATACAGTACAGTGAAAAATAAATGGGGGTGGACTTCTGAACCTTATAATCGAGTGTGGCTAATTAACATCTAATTAGTGATTAATTACGTAATTAAGCTAGATGGTAAGTTCTGGGGAGCCACACTTGTGTGACATTCTCACAACAGCATGAGGCTCTCACTAAAAGGTTCCACGGTAATACACAGACACTGGTGAGCCTGATGTGAAGATACAAGCACATCACCAGGATACCTCAGTGTGACTGATGTGAATATACAAGCACATCACCAGGATACCTCAGTTAGAGCCTGATGTGAAGATACAAGCACATCACCAGGATACCTCAGTGTGAGCCTGATGTGAAGATACAAGCACATCACCAGGATACCTCAGTTAGAGCCTGATGTGAAGATACAAGCACATCACCAGGATACCTCAGTGTGAGCCTGATGTGAAGATACAAGCACATCACCAGGATACCCCAGTGTGAGCCTGATGTGAAGATACAAGCACATCACCAGGATACCCCAGTGTGAGCCTGATGTGAAGATACAAGCACATCACCAGGATACCCCAGTGTGAGCCTGATGTGAAGATACAAGCACATCACCAGGATACCTCAGTGTGAGCCTGATGTGAAGATACAAGCACATCACCAGGATACCCCAGTGTGAGCCTGATGTGAAGATACAAGCACATCACCAGGATACCCCAGTGTGAGCCTGATGTGAAGATACAAGCACATCACCAGGATACCTCAGTGTGAGCCTGATGTGAAGATACAAGCACATCACCAGGATACCCCAGTGTGAGCCTGATGTGAAGATACAAGCACATCACCAGGATACCCCAGTGTGAGCCTGATGTGAAGATACAAGCACATCACCAGGATACCCCAGTGTGAGCCTGATGTGAAGATACAAGCACATCACCAGGATACCCCAGTGTGAGCCTGATGTGAAGATACAAGCACATCACCAGGATACCCCAGTGTGAGCCTGATGTGAAGATACAAGCACATCACCAGGATACCTCAGTGTGAGCCTGATGTGAAGATACAAGCACATCACCAGGATACCTCAGTGTGAGCCTGATGTGAAGATACAAGCACATCACCAGGATACCTAAGTTCATTAACCTTAATTACTCTAAATGTTAATAAAGAAAGTGATGCCTGACCTAACCTGAGCAGGTCAGCCCGGGTCAGCTCAACATAGTCTGGTTAAGGATAAAAATACACAATATATATAATAAGCTTTTACTGGTATTTGTTTCATTGAAACTGAGTATTTTCAACAATCACACTAAATATTAATTTTGTTAACTATTACTCTGTGTTAAGTTCGATAGGAATCTGAACATCCACTTCTCTTCTGGCTCACTTATACCAGGATCTTTCCTCTGTAAAGCTATGCTGACCTACTGTGCTGTTCCATACATGTTTATAAAACCCTAAGTTGACCTCTTAGCACCTTCTTAAAAGACTTGTATTATGTATTTGTTACTGCTACTGATCTGCAGTTTTTAGTATCGTTCTGATGCCTATCTTTGGGAACTAGAGCAATGTCTGTAATTTACGAGTCTCTCTGGGTATTTACCTTTGATGAGTTTCGAGTGTTCCTACTCCAGGAGCCCGGCCTTGAGTCAGGCTTAATTCTCGGTTGAATCAAAGTTATTTCTTCTAAGTGCACTAAATGCCCGTGCGCCTTGTATTTTGAATTTCTTCGTAAATAGTGTTTGAGCAATCTAGCCCTGACACAGAGTTCAGGCGGTCAACTTTCCGTGCATGTTGAGTGTTAAGAGTTGCCCAGACGAGGCGAGTGGTGCGTCACAGCCTCCAAACACCACAACCACTCTCACCTCTCTCACCCTCAACACACAAAACCTGTAATGACGCAAAGCAATGGCGTCATTCATTCATTTCATTATTATGAGGGTAACATCTTGAAGATCCTGGTGAAGCGAGTGCACCTGGACTCCTGCCTCCAGCCAAGTCATTCACACTTACCTTGTACACTGCCTTAAACTCATCAAAATGGTTCTATGTTAATTTAAAATAACGGCATAAGCTGAATATGAGAGAGAGAGAGAGAGAGAGAGAGAGAGAGAGAGAGAGAGAAGAGAGAGACGAGAAAGAATTAACTGAAGTTAGAGAAGCAGTAGAGAAAGACATAGGGCAGAGAGAAAGACATTAGTAGATCAGAGTAAGACTTGCTATGTACGAGTAACTAGACATTTAGGCTGAGTAGTACTAACATAGAGTAACTAGAGTACTAGATAGCTAGTTATGCTAGAGTAACTAGACATTTAGGGCTAGTGTATACTAGAGTAACTAGACATTTAGGGCTAGTGTATGCTAGAGTAACTAGACATTTAGGGCTAGTGTATGCTAGAGTAACTAGACATTTAGGGCTAGTGTATGCTAGAGTAACTAGACATTTAGGGCTAGTGTATGCTAGAGTAACTAGACATTTAGGGCTAGTGTATGCTAGAGTAACTAGACATTTAGGGCTAGTGTATGCTAGAGTAACTAGACATTTAGAGCTAGTTTATGCTAGAGTAACTAGACAGAGCTAGTGTATGCTAGAGTAACTAAACATATAGAACTAGTTTATGCTAGAGTAACTAGACATTTAGGGCTAGTGTATGCTAGAGTAACTAGACATTTAGGGCTAGTGTATGCTAGAGTAACTAGACATTTAGAGCTAGTTTATGCTAGAGTAACTAAACAGAGCTAGTGTATGCTAGAGTAACCAAACAGCTAGTTTATTCTAAATTAAACAGAGCTAGTGTATGCTAGAGTAACTAAACAGAGCTAGTGTATGCTAGAGTAACTAAACAGAGCTAGTGTATGCTAGAGTAACTAAACAGAGCTAGTGTATGCTAGAGTAACTAAACAGAGCTAGTGTATGCTAGAGTAACTAAACAGAGCTAGTGTATGCTAGAGTAACTAAACAGAGCTAGTGTATGCTAGAGTAACTAAACAGAGCTAGTGTATGCTAGAGTAACTAAACAGAGCTAGTGTATGCTAGAGTAACTAAACAGAGCTAGTGTATGCTAGAGTAACTAAACAGAGCTAGTGTATGCTAGAGTAACTAAACAGAGCTAGTGTATGCTAGAGTAACTAAACAGAGCTAGTGTATGCTAGAGTAACTAAACAGAGCTAGTGTATGCTAGAGTAACTAAACAGAGCTAGTGTATGCTAGAGTAACTAAACAGAGCTAGTGTATGCTAGAGTAACTAAACAGAGCTAGTGTATGCTAGAGTAACTAAACAGAGCTAGTGTATGCTAGAGTAACTAAACAGAGCTAGTGTATGCTAGAGTAACTAAACAGAGCTAGTGTATGCTAGAGTAACTAAACAGAGCTAGTGTATGCTAGAGTAACTAAACAGAGCTAGTGTATGCTAGAGTAACTAAACAGAGCTAGTGTATGCTAGAGTAACTAAACAGAGCTAGTGTATGCTAGAGTAACTAAACAGAGCTAGTGTATGCTAGAGTAACTAAACAGAGCTAGTGTATGCTAGAGTAACTAAACAGAGCTAGTGTATGCTAGAGTAACTAAACAGAGCTAGTGTATGCTAGAGTAACTAAACAGAGCTAGTGTATGCTAGAGTAACTAAACAGAGCTAGTGTATGCTAGAGTAACTAAACAGAGCTAGTGTATGCTAGAGTAACTAAACAGAGCTAGTGTATGCTAGAGTAACTAAACAGAGCTAGTGTATGCTAGAGTGAATATTTCTGTGTGTGTCTGCCTCGGATATCTCTTGTAGTTGCCAGACAACAAGCAAACAAAATATAGCCTTGACTGGCAAACAAAAGGTCAACACCAAAGGTCGGAAGGTAGCATCTGCGAGCACTGGGAAAGTACGCGCACGCAGGAGCGCACGCACCAACCTATATACACGGCTCATATACTGGTTTAAATAATTAAAACTGAACTACAGCAAATGCAAAACTATGAAACCTGGGGACGGGCAAAGATCACAAGTGGAATACAGACTCGGGGGAGGAAGCAGAGACTGCTGGAGGACGTCGGGGTGAGCATCTGACGTATACATCAACTGAATAACTGCTGCAGTAAACGTGCGTCTTGCAAATTTAAGATTAGCTTTCAGGAATCATTCACGACACTGTATAAGGTATACATCAAGCCCACATTGAAGTATGCACCACCCTTATGGAACCCACACCTTATCAAGCAGGTCAAGAAACCAGAGAAAGTGCAGAGGTTAGCAACGAGACTAGTCCCAGAGCTATAGGGTATATCCTATGAGGAGAAAATAAGGGAGCTAAACCTAATGACATTATAGAACAAGAGGGCCTAGGGGTGACCTGATAAAATACTGAGAGAACTGAAGGATGGACAAAGACAGATTGTTCGAGAGGCGGGAAACGAGAACACGAGGGCACAGCTGTTAGTTTAAAAGCACAGATGAGTCACAGGGATATTAGAAGCATTTCTTCAGTCTAAGAATGGCCAAAAAAGTGTAACGACCTGACTAATGGCGTGGTAGAGGCAGGATCCATACATAGTTTTAAGAATATTTATAACAGGGCTCACATAGCTAGGATAGCGTGAATCCAATAACGACCAGCGGAGAAACGAGGTCAGGATTTGAGACGACCCCTGTAACCACATTTAAGACATTACAGGAGGGTCCCCGCATCTATAGCTAAGTGTATAGAGGTTGCCCGAATTGCAGTCAGTAACACAATTAATCATAACGAGTGGAATATATTTACTGTAGAGTCTGAATGAAGAATATGGCTATAATTGAAAACCACTGCATTAGTGAAGCGCTGTAAAGCGGGGCCCACCTGTACAAGGAACGAGTAGATAGATGGAAGCTAAAGACGGACAAGTCATAGGAAAATTGGGGAATACTTTAAAGAATAAAAGACGCACAATACCGTGAGTGGAATATACATAACCTGAACGAAGGAGACAAACTTTTGACCATGTTTCGGTCCTCCTGTTCTAGCACGCCAGTTTCCCAGAGCCGTTGTGCAAGCCTGGGTACATTAGCTTTCGTCACTCTTGTTGAAGTTCATTGGTTCGAACCCACTGCGTTGATTCGTAAGTTTAAAAAAAAAGTGGCTAAAGACGGGACTACTACTGATAGGTAAAAGATGGCTAATGAAGTCCCTCTATTTAAGAAAAAAGGACAGGGATGAGGGTCAGAGCTTGAGGCTATCACTGACAGTCCTCCTGTACAAAGTAACGGAGAGTATTGTCAAGAGAAGCACCGGCGCTGGAACACTCGGAGAGCGAGGGAGGCTTCGTCACTGAAAACCAACAGTAGTAATAATAATAATATAATAATAATCTTTATTTCTACAAGTACATGTACAAGGTATACAGGCCTGGCTGACATCAATGATATACTACTATATAGCCGCTTGTTATGCAATGAAGTTATTTAAGACTGTATTGAGGTTTTCGTTAAGCATTTTCAAGTTAAAGCATATATACATATTATTGTAACCACGAACGAGTGGTATTGATCAATAACAACACTGCACTAGCCAAGGACTCGAACCCATGTTGTACTGGCCCTCTTCATCGTAAGCCAGAACCACATGACGCCTTAGCCCACAGGACCACCTAATCCTGGATACCTGGAGTATACCTGGAGAGGGTTCCGGGGGTCAACGCCCCTGCGGCCCGGTCTGTAACCAGGCCTCATGGTGGATCAAGGCCTGATCAACCAGGCTGTTACTGTTGGCCGCACGCAAACCGACGTACGAACCACAGCCCGGCTGGTCAGGTACTTACTTTAAGTGCTTGTCCAGTGCCTGCTACTGCCAATTCTGTCCCAGGATGCGACCCCACACCAGTCGACTAACACCCAGGTACTCATTTTTACTGATGGGTTAACATGGACAGTAGATGCTTTGAGGAAACACGCCCTAACGTTTCCTGCCGTACCGGGAAATTGAACCCCGGACCTCAGTGTGTGAGCTGAGTGCGCTAGCGATCGAGCTACGGGACTGCAAAGATATTTTGTCTGAGGAACCTACTCAAGTTCTACGAAGGTTAGCGAGATAAAGCAAGAGAAGAATGGTCCCAATATCTGACAGGACTACAAGAGAGTATCTGACACTGTTTACCACAAGAGAATAAGATCGACTCGGAAAATATAAGGGCAAGTAAGAGCAAAAGATTTTGTCCTCGGGTGGATCTAGGAGTACTTGAAACACTGAAAATAGGATGTGATACAAGGAGGAAATGTCAGTATAGTCAAGGGTAACAAGTATCCCCGCAAAAGGATCAATACAAGGGTGACTACTGTTACAGATATATGTAAATGACCTTCCGGAGGGGATCGAATCAAATGTTTGTTTACAGATGATGTGTAACTGTTGAGGAGAACACGAACGGCGGAGAGAGACGGACCCTAATTCAGTCCAGATAAATAAAATGGTTGCTAAAGTTCAGTATAAATAAATGAAAGGTCGTGTAGATCGGGCAAGGATAGAGGAGCACATGAGTTGTATGACTTAGGCAGCATGTGCAAGGAAAGTGTCCCAGAATAACCTTCAGAAGCCTCAATAAGAAATCCTTTAGGACCGAACATCGTACGTGCGTGGACCACCTGAACAAACATGTTCAGAAGCTTGTGAAGGCCCACAGGTTTACAACCAGACTAGTCACGGTTCCAGAGATGTGAGCACCGAGAGAGCAGAGGAATGATAGCCTAGTGTGTACGTAGTGTCATACCTAGCGGGGGAATGTACATATTTCATCACCCCCACTTGATTAATACCTTCTAAATATATCTCAATTATAAGAAATACATAAATAAGATGCTGGGGAATAATGTGACTATATATATGAAAATATGGGAAGACAGATAAAGTGGACAGTAAGTACTGAGCTTCTCAACGTTCAGTGGACTTCTCTTAAAATCCACACAAAACCCTGCTAGACCCTTCTGGTGATGTGTTTGCTCTGGTGATGTGCTTGCTCTGGTGATGTGTTTGCTCTGGTGATGTGCTTGCTCTGGTGATGTGTTTGCTCTGGTGATGTGTTTGCTCTGGTGATGTGTTTGCTCTGGTGATGTGTTTGCTCTGGTGATGTGTTTGCTCTGGTGATGTGTTTGCTCTGGTGATGTGTTTGCTCTGGTGATGTGTTTGCTCTGGTGATGTGTTTGCTCTGGTGATGTGTTTGCTCTGGTGATGTGTTTGCTCTGGTGATGTGTTTGCTCTGGTGATGTGTTTGCTCTGGTGATGTGTTTGCTCTGGTGATGTGTTTGCTCTGGTGATGTGTTTGCTCTGGTGATGTGTTTGCTCTGGTGATGTGTTTGCTCTGGTGATGTGTTTGCTCTGGTGATGTGTTTGCTCTGGTGATGTGTTTGCTCTGGTGATGTGTTTGCTCTGGTGATGTGTTTGCTCTGGTGATGTGTTTGCTCTGGTGATGTGTTTGCTCTGGTGATGTGTTTGCTCTGGTGATGTGTTTGCTCTGGTGATGTGTTTGCTCTGGTGATGTGTTTGCTCTGGTGATGTGTTTGCTCTGGTGATGTGTTTGCTCTGGTGATGTGTTTGCTCTGGTGATGTGTTTGCTCTGGTGATGTGTTTGCTCTGGTGATGTGTTTGCTCTGGTGATGTGTTTGCTCTGGTGATGTGTTTGCTCTGGTGATGTGTTTGCTCTCTGGAAACACACGAATGAAGTGTAATGAGATCCTTTATTAACAATATTTTCAAGTCCCATTGCGTGGGGAAAACGTCAGTAAAGGATCTAATTTATGTCTGATTCCATCGTGTCGGTATTTTATACCAGTTCTATCTCCCTATTCTCAAGTCTCCTCAGAAGTGGAGAATAGATGGTAATCTCCCTGTCAACCCTCAGCATCACAGTCTATCCAGTGAGAAATACTTAACTAGATTCCCACGGAAATTCTGGCCACACACTTAATTTCAAGACAAGCTCTCTAACTCGAATTCGCTGGTACACGGTAGAATATGCACTGCCCAACACGGGAATACTCGTCGTGAATTATACACCATATCACTTGATTCTATCCTATCCTAAATTAAACTACCAGGAAGCGTGCTACTTGGTAAGTCAATATTAGTGAGAAACTCAAGTTGTCAGCAGTGGCATTCTGTGACTCAAGAAGGTATCACGGATAAGACGGTCAACTGTAAATACCCTTACGTAAGGAAGATACAAAGGATGGAGTAGTAAGGTGAAAGGAAGAGGAGAGATAAACAAAGGAAGAAGTAGCAAGGAGGAAGAGATAATAAGACAATCAGGAGCACGAGTGAGGATGATTCACGAGTCAAGGTTGAAGCAAACGTGATGAGGATACGAACAGCGCGTCATCAACTGCACCAGAATAGGAAGTGCACGAGATAAAGGATATGAAGGAGGAAATGGAAGGAGGAGATGGTGGAAGAGGAGGTGCAGATGGTGGAAGAGGAGGTGCAGATGGTGGAAGAGGTGCAGATGGTGGAAGATGAGGTGCAGATGGTGTGGAAAAAAAGAGGGAGGGGAAGGAAAAGTGTCACGTTAACTGTAGGTTACGTATAATCGCTTCTGGGGGATCACCGCCCCCGCGGCCCGGTCCCAGACCTCTTGATTGCTGGCTCGATCGATCCGACTGTTGTTGGCCGCCAACCACTTACTCTATAATCCCTACGGGTTTAACACTTCACTATGACTAACTTGGTGTCTGCCGCACGCAGTCAAATGTAGGCACCACAGCCTGGTTGATCAGAAACTGACTTGAACTTATCCAGTTCCCTCTTTAAGACAACCAGGGGTTTGTTGGTGAATCCCTCTGTGTACGGTGGGAGGACGCTGAAGGAAAGGGGAGTGCAAGAGGTCTCTGGATAGAAGGAGAAGACGGTGTAGGTGGAAGAGATGACAGTGGAGAGACGGCAGGACACCAGCAGCTGACATACTCAAGGTCGCATGATGGGAAGGAGAGGGGTGTAAGGAGGAAGGGAGGGAGGGAGAGGGGAAAGGAGGGAGGGAGAGGGGTAAGGAGGGAGGGAGAGGGGTAAGGAGAGGGGTGAGGGAGGAAGAGGACGGAGGGGAAAGGAGGGAGGGAGAGGACGGAGGGGAAAGGAGGGAGGGAGAGGACGGAGGGGAAAGGAGGGAGGGAGAGGACGGAGGGGAAAGGAGGGAGGGAGAGGACGGAGGGGAAAGGAGGGAGGGAGAGGACGGAGGGGAAAGGAGGGAGGGAGAGGACGGAGGGGAAAGGAGGGAGGGAGAGGACGGAGGGGAAAGGAGGGAGGGAGAGGACGGAGGGGAAAGGAGGGAGGGAGAGGACGGAAAGGAAAGGAGGGAGGGAGAGGACGGAGGGGAAAGGAGGGAGAGGTGTCGCTTGGTGTCTACACCCAAATTAGTGCGCCAACTATGCACTCACAAACTCGTGACATCAACAAACACTTAAACTCACAGACACTTGCACTCACAAACACTCGTGACAAACACTCGCACTCACAAACACTAGTCACAAACACTCGCACTCACAAACACTAGTGACAAACACTCGCACTTACAAACACCAGTGACAAACACTCGCACTCAAAAACACTCGTGACAAACACTCGCACTCACAAACACTCGTGACAAACACTCGCACTCACAAACACACTTACTCACAAACACTCGTGACAAACACTTGCACTCACAAACACTCGTGACAAACACTCGCACTCACAAACACTCGTAACAAACACTCTCACTCACAAACACTCACAAACACTAGTGACAAACACTCGCACTTACAAACACTAGTGACAAACACTCGCACTCACAAACACTAGTGACAAACACTCGCACTTACAAACACTAGTGACAAACACTCGCACTCACAAACACTCGTGACAAACACTCGCACTTACAAACACTAGTGACAAACACTCGCACTCACAAACACTCGTGACAAACACTCGCACTCACAAACACTCGTAACAAACACTCGCACTCACAAACACTCTCACTTACAAACACTAGTGACAAACACTCGCACTTACAAACACTAGTGACAAACACTCGCACTCACAAACACTCGTGACAAACACTCGCACTTACAAACACTAGTGACAAACACTCGCACTCACAAACACTCGTGACAAACACTCGCACTCACAAACACTCGTGACAAACACTCGCACTCACAAACACTCGTGACAAACACTCGCACTCACAAACATAAGGCACGTAATTAGGTCGTGTCTGGCGATTAGCAGACGAAGGCTGAATCTCCAAGACTCCTTGTGCTAAACACACACACACACACACACACACACACACACACACACACACACACACCAGGAGCTGAGTCTCGACCCCTGCAACCACAATTAGGTGAGTACACACACACACACACACACACACACAACAACAGCAAGGGGACACAGTTGGAAGTTGAAGACTCAGATGAATCACAGAGATGTTAGGAAGTATTTCTTCAGTCACAGAGTTGTCGGGAAGTGGAATAGTTTAGGAAGTGATGTAGTGGAGGCAGGCTCTATACATAGCTTTAAGAAGAGGTATGATAAAGCTCATGACGCAGGGAGAGTGACCCAGTAGCGGCCAGTGAAGAGGCGGGGCCAGGAGCTATGACTCGACCCCTGCAACCACAACTAGGTGAGTACACACACACACACACACTAAGAAAATAGGTCAATTATAAGAGTGTCATGGGTGACAACACTTCAACAAACACCTGTCCTCCAATACTGATCAAATGGAAAAACTTTTAATAAGGAAGTTGTGGACGCAGATTCCGTACACAGTTTTAAGTATGACAGTGTCTACGAGGCCAGGAATACTGTGACCGATCATAAGAGACGAGGCCAGGAACCTAAATCCAACCCACGTCTACCTAAGTGAAATCTACCTGGAACGTGTTTTGAGGGTCAACGCTCTCGCGGCCCGGTCCCAGACCTGGCCTACCGGTGGATGGCCTGATCAACCAGGCAATTGGTGCTTGACGCAGTTGAAACATCTAGGTAAGTACACGAGGGGGGAAAGGCCGCAGCTAGCGGTCAACCCACCATCAAATCACCAGCAACCTAAACAGTGCCGTCGACCAGTCACTTGAAAAAAGGCTCGCCGACCAATCAACAGCATGCTTAGATCTACCGGCAAATCAGCGGCCTCGTGCACCCATTGTCTTGCACTTCCTGCACTCAGCAACTTGCCTCAGAGGTAATCACCAACGTGGGAACACACTGTGGGAAACTAACCTGTCTAACCCGCAGTACGAACGCACGTACGCACACGCATGCACGCACACTCACTCAAGTTATGCAAAGAATAAAACATTAAAATTTATACAAGTGTTTCAATGTACAAAAACTGCTAAGAGTCAAATGTGAAAGACACGTTTATTTGACGTGAAATACATTACTGATGGCTTAATTTGATAAGTAAATAAAGTAATGATGGGAGTGGTGGTGGTTATCTACCTACCTGGAGGTTGGTTTGGGGGTCGATGCCCCCGCGGACCGGTCCATGACAAGGACTCACAGTGGATCAGGGCCAGATCAACTAGGCTGTTACTGCTGGCCGCACGCAATCCAACATACAAACCACAGCCCGGCTGGTCGGGCACTGACTTTAGGTATCTATTCATTTTCCTCTTGAAGACAGCCAGGGGTCTGTTGGTAATCCCGCTTATATATGATGGGAGGCTGTTGAACAGGCTTGTGCCCCTGACACTTATTCTGTTTTCTCTTAGTGTACTCATGGCACCCCTGCTTTTCATTGGAGGTATGTTGCACAGTCTCCCTAGTCTTTTGCTTTCGTAGGGAGTGATTTCTGTTTGCAGGTTTGGAACCAGTCCTTCTAGGATTTTCCAGGTGTGAATCATGATATATGTTTCCAAGGCATACAGGTCAAGAGACTTCAAACGGTCCCAGTAATTAAGGTGCTTGACTGAACTTACACCTGCAGTGAAGGTTCTTGGTACATTCTCCAGATTTGCAATTTCGTCTGCTTTGAATGGGGCTGTTAGTGTACCACACTATTCCAACCTTGAAAACAAATGACAAAGAGGGTCATCATTGGCTTGGCATCCCTTGCATGATAGTGGACAATAAGATTTGATCCAAGGAAAGGGGGATAAGTCCAATTCCTTGGATCAGGAGTGCCTCGCCGGCATCCACTGAAGGAATAGTTATGGTAAGAGAGGTAATACTGGTGAAGGAAGTAATGATGGTGGGGGCGATGACTTACAAACAACCAGGTATCAATCCTAAAGTCACTAGATGACACCACACACTTATTCCTTTCTAAACAACACTAACTCCTGACAGTGTATTTACAGGAGATTTCAGGTACAGGACTCCCGCCTGAACAAGAATTCAGTTGACAAGTCATGACAACACTAAGCACTTTCAAATGTGTTAAGGCATAAAAATAAACAAGCTGAGAAATAAAGCATAAATATTAAGAAAAACACTGAGAAGGCATTAACAATAATATCAGGTACACCAACTTACATCTAACAAACACACAGGTTGGCACAGAGGTAGGCCTAAGCTAGACTATTCCCGACAGGTGGTCAACACACTACAAATGCCCAAGAGTCGAGTGTAAGACTCTGTCATAAGTGCACGAAAGTGAACCCTTTTGAAAGTCACGTTCTATCAATTGTCAGCATTACCAGGGGATATCGAGCAAGGAGTGTACAGAGAAACATCAACGTGATATAAATTCAGCATCAATACAAAAAAACGTACAGGACAGAGCTATACAAGACAACTCCAACAATGATTCAAAGTCCAAGCAAGACACTCGAAAACCTACCCGTAATATCATCATTAAGTCAATCCAAATATTTACTCCAAACCTTGTTAACTACTTGTATTCTCTGAAGCCTTCATCCCCTTAAAAAAAAAAATCAATGAAAGAAGCCAGTGGCTGCCTAATGCAGACTGGTGCCATCATTATATTAAGTTTACTGCAAACTGAGATAGAGATTATTCAAGAGTCTAGATAACCCCGGGTTTCCAGCCTACCCCCCCCCCCACCGTGATGCAGGTGAAGGAGAGGTCAAGGTTTTATACTGTACTTCCTCCTCTTCCCTCAGCTTTCACCCTCAAGCCTCGCTTCTCAACAGTCTTCTACGCTAGCCATGCCGTCAGCCACAATACTTCTTCCTCCTCATGATGACATCCTTAAATTTCGTTTATCATGTGTGTAAAATAGGTCATACTGATATATGGCAAGCAAGACTCCAGTCCTGCTGAAGAAAACCTTAAAGGCTGCCGTAACTACTGAACTCCTAGTATAATGCTGAATCATATCCTCACTGTTCCACTGGAGTCTCTCATACCAGACTGACAAATTTCATTATCTGATATATGAAACATAAGAAAGAAGGAGCACTGCAGCAGGCCTACCCATCCGGACAGGGCCGCAGGGGCGTTGATCCCCGGAATGCCATCCAGGTAGGTAGATCCCATCGCAGCACACTGCGGGTGTACATAATTTTTATTAAAACCACAACCACTTTCGTGCATTGAGGCCCCTTACACCCTTTTTTATCGTTGTTGCTGGCACGCCCCTCTAAGGCACCTCCCGGCGCCACAAAGACCAGGGCGTGGTTACGGCAGGAGTCAAGAGGTTGTAAAGCATAGCGGTGCACAGGAGTCAAGACCCAAAGCATTTGCATAAGGAAAACACCCTCACCCCCTTCCCTCCAAGTTAACACTGGCCAAATTTTCCTCTATATTATTCCGGTTACTCTCCTTTACTGGGCAAGTATGAGGAACACTTAATATTGTTGTTGCTCGTGTATAAGTGTTGTAAGTGGTGGGTGGTTGACCTGACGCAGGTCTTCAGTGATTAAACTTCCGCTGACGTACATATGCTGGCTATCAGTAATTAAGCAATCACTGACATACCTGCACTGTGTACCCGTCATTAAACAACCATTGGCATACCAGTTCTGGGTACCTGTAATTAACAACCTCTGACGTACCGGTGCTGGGCATCCAACATTAAGGAGAAGCTGATAAGAGACAGGTTCTTCCACCTCATTAAAAAACAAAGGATCAGATTCTACATGAATTAGAAGATAACGTGTGGCATACTACAACTACGTATCACTGAAGGAACCTGACTACATTAAACCGGTGAAGAATACCAAGATTAAGACTTGGAAATGCTGAGTCAAGTTAGCCAGCGCTACCAGTGGCCATCGTGCGCAGGATGAGGCGCTGATATTCTGATATCAAGAGTGCACACTGCTTCCACCAGCACAGCTCAGTCTTTACGCTCAGATGATGAGCGCCGCTAACACCAGTCTTGAAGCTTGTGAATCTTCTTTGATCATTCTAGCTATCTTCTCCATCTCCTCCCTCCCTTCCCCCTCCCCCCTTTCATCAATCTCTAAGTGATTGTACGTGTTTAATTTGAATTTACTTGGGTTAAGACATAGCGCTTGGCCCTGCATCTAGCCTACTAACGACAGAATTAAATAATCCCTGGGCTCTATCATACCTAATTTTCGAATATATATGGTATTTACCTCCGCAAACTCCTCGTCTAACTCGCTCCATGTACTTGCTACCTTAAAAGTGAAAAAAATCCTTTGAGGTTCATGTACATCTTTAGATGCTATTTACCTAAGCTCCTCGGTATCTGAAACATCTTGTCTTGTCTTAGCCACTCTCACGCTTTTATTCTCCCTTTTGGAAGTTCTTAAGTCCTGCCTCGTAGTCAAGTCTCCTTAGTTCCGATATCAGCCTCGTCGTAGAGAACTGGATCTTCATGTTTCTTAATGTATCTGATCGAGGGTGGGTTCTCTGATGGCACTGAATATTTCAAGACGAGGTTGGCACACATCGTGCAAACTCTAAATGATTCTTTGCTAATTAATGTTCCTAAACGTAGTTCTTAGATTAGCTAGCTGCGCATGTGTCACCCAAAGTTAAAAGGTTAAGCGCTCCCGGTGAAATGCTGAGTCAGATGAACACTCCCCGATCTAAATCCTTATGTTTTGCATATACCGTCTCTTACACAGCTATTCCGCTTCCGGTCTACTTTCTCTCTCTTATTCTCATTACTTTATGCTTATCCGGTATGAATTCCAGTGCCCAGCGTCTCTTGTTTACTTCTGGTCTCTAACCTCACCAGCGGTGTTGTCATCACTGCATCAACAATGGTTCACTTAAGTAAAGTAGCCTCGTCATTACACCCGTGACCTTAATGGCATATCAAATATTGACGGAGCAAGCAGAAATGGTTACATCACTGGTAAGGTGCGTTAGCTTCTGCGCTTGCTTCTGACACTCTCTTCCTTTCTGTGGTGGTTAAGTGCCAGTAGTTTCGGGGTCACCTCAAGACTCTCCTCCCCCCCCCCACCGAAGGAATACGGTGAAATGCAGTTATTCAAATTCTCAGGAATTTTATCTACATTATTTTATCGTAAATATATTTTACAAGGCTCGAGTTGGTTATTGTTATTTTTTGTGCAAAAAATGCATGCTAAACACGTGCATAACTATGGTTCGTTGTTTTCCCTAAGGCAAGTGAATGTTCAAATCAGTCATGTGGAAGCTTCTTACCTCGAGAAACACATTACTCTTTAGAGGACACACAAAGGCTTCTGGGAATGGCAACACCAAACTAGTAACCGGCAAATGCAAATCATCACGCCTTAATTAATCGAAGACACATCCACACTTTAATCTTTTAAAAGATGTGCCAATAAAACTGTAGAGAAAACAACTTATTTCTCCATTGCTAATAAAATGAATCGGGTTCCTTTTTCAACCCACTGAAATTTTCCTCTACAGATTAGTATTATATTTTGAACAAAAAGCACCAGACGAGTCCTGTGGAGAGGTCAGAGCACGCTGCAGAGTAGACAATATAGACAGGGCAGTGCGGCGCCGACCTCGTCTCCTACAATACATACTATTGTACAAAAACGAAGACAACGCTGTCTTAGGGCGTGAGGTGAGAATCCCAGGTAAGGAACTTGTATCGAGTATCAGAAGTGGAGGCGACGAGGTAATATCAGACAGGAAGGGAGGGAGGGAGGAGCAAGTTTCCATATTAGCTGAAGACAACGGTCCTGGCGCGCGCCACTCTCACCCAACAATTGAACCAAAACAAAGAGCTCGCGCCTTAGCCGCAACACAACCTCCTAAGATAAGCAACACACACGAAAAGATGCTGATTTTTCCTGCACATTTTCCTAATTTAACGCAGATACTGATAACAAAGAATAATTTATCATGAGAAATAAGGCGGGGGTCGTGCAAGATGGTGGTGCCAGAATGGAACATGGTTAACACGAGCACAAAGCCAGTTATACAATGTAGACAATATCTTGATTATTCTAAGGACGTACCCACACTGTCTAAACCTTGTTTACAATGTGTGATACAGACACCTAAATGTGACACAACCAATTACAAGTAATTGAATAATTTACTTAACATTATATGTAGCGTGTACGCAACAAGACGATGCCAGGCTTTTTTACACAACAATATTAAATATAGCCGAATTGTGCGACTACCCTGATTAGACATTTTACAAGGTTAGAACAAAGCAAAGGCTATGTTTTCGCGCAGTATAGTTTTCCAGTCATACTACATCACACAAGATGGGTAATGAAATATATGAGCCTGAGATGGGAAAATTCAGTAATGACACAAATATATCGTCAAGAATTGACTCCATGTAAATATGACTCATTTGCAACACTAGGATACTTATCGAAAAGTATCGTTCACTGGGAGTTTCGTCAGTTACTGGAACAGCAGAAACCGGGAACCAGTGTTCATTAAAACGAGGAGTCGAGGTCACGTGGGCTACCGATTGACAACTTTTACTACCGCCCACAGCATCCGCTCACCCCCTGGTGGAATGTTTAATAACACCCTACTGAACTCGTACTGAAATGTTCGACGATATCCTCATCACCCTACTGAATCCATAGTGGAGTGCACACATCACGAGGCCTGGTCTTAGACCGGGCCGCGGGGGCGATGACCCCCGAAACCCTCTCCAGATATACCTTATTGAATCCATAGTGGAGTGCACCACGACATCATCACCCTACTGAATTCATGGAGTGCACCACGACATCATCACCCTACTGAATTCATGGAGTGCACCATGACATCATCACCCTACTGAATTCATGGTGGAGTGCACCACGACATCATCACCCTACTGAATTCATGGTGGAGTGCACAACGACATCATCACCCTACTGAATTCATGGTGGAGTGCACCACGACATCATCACCCTACTGAATTCATGGTGGAGTGCACCACGACATCAACCTACTGAATTCATGGTGGGGTGCACTACGACATCATCACCCTACTGAATTCATGGTGGGAAGCACCACGACATCATCACCCTACTGAATTCATGGTGGAGTGCACCACGACATCATCACCCTACTGAATTCATGGTGGGGTGCACTACGACATCATCACCCTACTGAATTCATGGTGGGGTTCACCACGACATCATCACCCTACTGAATTCATGGTGGGGTGCACTACGATATCCTCACGTTGACATGTCAAGATACGAATCTCAAGACACTTAGCAAAGTCACTCTTTATTAAATATTTTTCACTTAAGTGAATCTGCTCAGTGAAATAGCTCCTTATGAAAGTGGAAGGAAGTGTAGGTAGGCAAAATACCCCAAATGAAAAAGCCAGCAGAGGTGCGCAGCGCAAGTACATTAAGACACAAGTAGAACAATCTATAAGACTTTTCAAAATGCGTTCTTCTAATATAAAATGAATTATTTGCAGACGTATAAGTGTTTTTAAGAGGGAACTCCGTAGACTCCCCAACTTTCATGATTCTCCGAAACGTTGTCACTGAAGGCTGGCATTATGTATATTAATTTGAAATTATTATTTAGCGGCGCCCTGTACTGTGTTGGGAGCGGAGACTAGATCCTCAGTTCGCTAATCGAAGTTACCTTGTGAAAGAATATACTGGCAAAACACGATTCCGCCCTCAGGTATATACAAGGTAAGCCTGAGGAAGAAAGATAACTCAGGAAAGTCAAGCAGTGTTGCAGATTTCCACTAAGATTCATGGGTCCTCTTCCCTAGGATGCGACACACAACTATCAAGTTATAGGTATCTATTTCCTGCTAGGTGAACAGCAGCAGCAGGTGTAAAGCGACTTGCTCACAAGTGTCGAACCCCGCCCCTTGGGTTAAGCTGAACGCTCTACCAAGGAGCTAAGAGTCAGCCTGTTTCATATTACATGCCTACAACTAGTCAATCTACCCTCAATGACTGACAAAAAGAAAAACCTAACAAGTCCAGCTGAGTGACGCAGAAAACTGTAAATTCCACAAATGTATGAAATCCATACATTCTCCGACTAAATAAAGTTAAACTAATAATGTTAGGTGAATAAAAAAAGTAAGATTGACTGAATATAAAATGTAGGTGAGACAAATGGTGGAGGCGTGATGATACTGCTTCCAAGTGCCATATTTAACTTTGCCATATTTAACTCTGGTTGACCTGAGATCCAGAAACTCCAGCAGCAATGGTGCAACTGTGTCGCCAAGCACGTCTCAGTGCCATAACACAACTTGTGGAGTCCCCCACGGATGACATGTAGCCCTGGGCAACATTGTCGCCATGCACACCTCTACCATTACAAATTACTGTGTATAAGAAATGGAGGGAAGGATGGGGGGAAGGGAAGAAGAGGAAAGGGAGCGAGGATGAAGGGAAATGAAACGAGAAAATGGAAAGGAAAATGCAAAGGGAGGGAGAGAAGTAAAAGAGGGAAAGGGAGGGGAGGACACGAAGAGTAGAAGAGGTGGGTTATTAAGATGAAGAGAGGGGGTTATTCTGTAGATTATCTGTAGTCACTTCCGGGTGTCACTATCCTCGTGGCTCTGTCCCAGACCAGACCTCTTGGTTGCCGGCCTCATCCACCAGGCTGATAAAACAGTGGGCGAGGGAGAGAGAGAGAGAGAGAAGGTACAAAAACTACATTAAAAGGCACCTTGATGCAGGTCGAGTCTGCCCCTAGACCGGGCTCTGGGAGTAGAGGAACTCTCGCAACTTATCAAAGGTATAACCTGGTATACAGGTAGTGTGATAACGTGCACTGCAGTTGCAGAGTGTGCAATGTAGTGAGCAGCAGCGGAGGCGGCGGTGGTGGTGGCGGCAGGCCAGACTGGTAACGGCAGTAGTGGTGGTGCTGGACCCGCATTGTTCACCTTCCAACCAACGTTGACCTCACAAACACTGCAGTTATAATTATTAAGTTCGCTATGTACACATCATCTCCTTCCTAAGTTATTATTAAATGCAGTCTGGTATGACTAGTAAAATGGTGTATTAATTTGGTTTGTGGGAAGTGTTTATTGAATTCTGGTGTTGCATACACACTCCATTACACACGCCCGCGTCACGTCCTCCTACCTCCAGCTTCCCCTAATCCAAATCTTAGAACACATCCTCTACACAATTAGCTCATCTTCGTCAGTCCAAAAATACTACCTATGTTCACTCACTTGCATACTTGCATCCATCTACAAAAGATATACCTTTGATATACCTTTGAAGAGTTTCGAGAGTATCTACTCTCTGAGCCCGGCCATGGGCCAGGCTCGTCTGGTGCTTGCCTGGTCAACCAGGCTGTTGCAAGAGGCCCTCTGCCCCACATCCATCACAGCCTGGTTGATCTGGCACCCGATGAAGATACTTGTTCATTTATATTACTTACCCGAGACCGATTTCGAGGGTTGTTCTACTCTCGCTGACCAACCTGTGTTCAGACTTCCCAGGTGACCACCTGATCAGTCAGCTGAGCTCACGCAACCTGCAGCAGTCCGCAGGCCCACAGTCATCACACCCTACGCCACTTTCCGCAAGAAGTGCTTCCGTTTCTTAAAAATTTCCCGGACACTCTTGTGACCTTAACATTATTTTTAAGGAATGACTGGGTTTTACATTAGTTTAAAAATATACTTGCAACTTCAGCCCCGCTGGAAGGTTAGAAAAACCTGATGCACTTAGGCTTGGTTACACCAATAACAAATATAACGGAACAAAAGTGTTATGTTATTCATTCATCTTATTACGAAAGCAAGAATGGACCTTTGAAGAGTTTCGAGAGTTTATCTAATCTCTGAGCCCAACCATGGGCCAGACTCGTCTGGTGCTTGCCTGGTCAACCAGGCTGTTGCTGCTGGAGGCCCGCTGCCCCACATATCCATCACAGCCTGGTTGATCTGGCCCCCGGTGAAGATACTTGTCCAGTTTTCTCTTGAAGGCTTCTACACTGGTTCCAGCCGTGTTTCGGAGATGGAGATATATATATATATATATAACCCCTTCTCCTGTATATATTACTAAATGTAAAATGGGAAACTTTCGTTTTTCATTTTGGGCCACCCCGCTTCGGTGGGAAACGGCCGACGTGTTGAAAGAAAGAATATATATATATATATATATATATATATATATATATATATATATATATATATATATATATATGTCGTGCCGATTAGGTAAAACTGGTCAATTAGCAAGAACTCATTTAAAATTAAGCCCTTTCTAAAATTTTCTCTTATACGTTTAAAGATATATTTTTTTCATTTATGTTAATGTAAAAATTTATAATTTTGTACCAAGAGAAACTTTGAAAACCTACCTAACCTTATTACAACAAGCGCAATTTAATTTAGCCTAACCCAACTAAATATATTTTAGATACGTTAACATTAATTTAATAATTAACAAACACAATGAAATATATTTTTTCGTCATGTTCAGAATGATTTTGGCGAAATTATTGCATACACAAATTTTCACTTGTCTTATATGGCAAGGTGAGCGTTGCTATTTAAGCCAAAATCGCAAGTTTTACCTAATCGGCACGATATATATATATATATATATATATATATATATATATATATATATATATATATATATATATATATATATATATATGTCGTGCCGAATAGGTAAAACGTGCGATTGTGGCTTAAATAGCAACGCTCTTCTTGCCGAATAAGTTAAGCGAAAGTCTGTGTATGCAATAATTTCGCAAAAATCATTCTGAACCTAATGAAAAAAATATATTTCAATGTTTGTTTATTATTAAATTATTGTATAATTATCTAAAATACATTTAGTTGGATTAGGCTAAATTAAATTGCGCTTGTTATAATAAGGTTAGGTAAGTTTTCTAAGGTACTTTTCGTACAAAATTATTAATTTTTACATTAACATAAATGAAAAAAATATATATCTTTAAACGTATAAAGGAAAATTTTAGAAAGGGCTTAATTTTAAATGAGTTCTTGCTAATTGACCAATTTTACCTATTCGGCACGACACACACATTATACTAGGATAATGCTGGGTGGTAGTAGTAGTAATGATATTTCCGGAGAAGTACTTTGAGCGCAGTAATGCTGTGTAGGTGACAGCACAGTTAATAAACTGTACACAGATGATTCATGCACAATGATAATGGTGGGCAAGAGGAAGTAATCAATGGAGTGTTATTGTTCTCAGGGTAGGTATGTACACGACACCAGCACTCAGTAGGCATTTAGTAGCAACACCACAAACCTTCGGGAATTCCGCTCACCATCACTACCTCTGACCTGTCACCCTCAAGATGCCCCCACACCTCGCCACCTGCTATCACTCACTAAATCAACCTAGTTAGGTGAATACAATTAGAAAGCAGCGCTTCTCACGATTAGGAGACAAAGGAACGAGCACAAACCACCCCATGCGCCGAATGACCCACAGGAGCCTAGCGCTTCAAATAAAGTATCGTCATGTTACCAGTTGCTCACCACCTCTCACCGCAACGAAGTCAAAGGCAAATATTTACCCAGAAAGTTGTAATATGTCTAAGCATAAAGAACGCATTCAAATTTTGATAAGATTTGAGCGCAGAGTTGCGCTAATATCTAGACTAGACATGACTGCTAAATCCACAAAGAATATCTGCATTGTATTCTTTCCATCCTGAACGAACATAATACACCATTACCGCTTTCTTGTTGGAAATCCTGACTTCATATTATACGTAAACACAAGTTACCAAGTGCTGAGTGCGTATGATAAAGCTCATGGAGCAGGGAGAGAATGGACCTAGTAGCGATAAGTGCAGGGGCGGAGCCAGGAGCTATGAATAGACCCCTGCAACCACAATTAGGCGAGTACACACACACACACAAACCTACTGGAGTTCTATGACAGGGTGACAGCAGTAAGACGAGAGAGAGAGGGGTGGGTAGATTGCGTTTTCTTGGACTGTAAGGCGTTTGACACAGTTCCACACAAGAGATTAGTGCAAAAGCTAGAGGACCAGGCAGGGATAACAGGGAAGGCACTGCAATGGATCAGGGAATACCTGTCGGGAAGACAACAGCGAGTCATGGTACGTGACTAGGGTGTCAGAGTGGGCGCCTGTGACAAGAGGGGTTCCACAGGGGTCAGTCCTAGGACTGGTGCTGTTTCTGATATATGTGAACGACATGGGGGAATAAATAGACTCAGAAGTGTCCCTGTTTGAAGATGATGTGAAGTTGATGAGAAGAATTCAATCGGACGAGGACCAATAGAACTACAAAGGGATCTGGACAGGCTGAAGGCCTGGTCCAGAAACTGGCTCCTCGAGTTCAACCCCACTAAGTGCAGTCATGAAGATTGGGGAAGGGAAAAGAAGACCGCAGACGGAGTACAGTATAGGGGGCCAGAGACCACAAACCTCACTCAAGGAAAAGGATCTTGGGGTGAGTATAACACCGGGCACATCTGAGATGCACATCAACCAAATAACTGCTGCAGCATACGGGCGCCTAGCAAACCTAAGAATAGCATTCCGACATTTCAATAAGGAATCGTTCAGGATCCTGTACATCGTGTACGTTAGGCCTATATTGGAGTATGCAGCACCAGTTTGGAACCCACACCTAGCCAAGCACGTAAGGAAATTAGAGAAAGTGTAAAGGTTTGCAACAAGACTAGTCCCATAAGGGGAATGTCCTACGATGGGTATCTAGGTGGTTGATGGATCTTGCTTCTTAGAACCCTTTCAAAGATTTTTATGATAATGAGATGTTAGTGCTATCGGTCTGTAGTTTTTTGCAATTGCTTTACTGCCACCTTTGTAGAGTGGGGCTATGTCTGTTGTTTTTAGGGTGTGGGATCACCCTTGTGTCCATGCTCCATCTCCATAGAATGCTGAAGACACTTGACAGGGGCCTGGGGCAGAGTGCATGGGATAAAGACAGGATGTTCCAGAGATGGGACACAGCAACAAGGGGTCACAGCTGTAAGTTGAAGACTCAGTTGAATCACAGGGATGTTAAGAAGTATTTATTCAATCACAGAGTTGTCAGGAAGTGAAATAGTCTGGGAAGTGATGTAGTGGAGGCAGGTATCCATACATAGCTTTAAGAAGAGGTATGATAAAGCTCATGGAGAAGGAAGAGTGACCTAGTAGTGGCCAGTTAAGAGGCGGGGCCAGGAGCTGTGAATCGAACACTGCAACCACAACTAGGTGAGTACGAATAGTCTAGCAAATGATGTAGTGGAGGCAGGAACCATACATAGCTTTAAGACGAGGTATGATAAAGCTCATGGAGCAGGGAGAGAAGTGACCCAGTAGCGGACAATTGGTGAGTACAATTAGGCGAGTGTACACACACACACCTTAAGTCACCTGAAGGTTACGTGAAGACAATTTCGAGGGTTATCGCCCACGTAGCGTGAACACAGCCAAAACGTCTCTTGTTATTTCTCCTTAAGTATGAAGTCTTAGTCCTTTACACTATGACTTTTTAAATGGTCCAAGTGGGACCGAAACGTCGTGGTAAGCTCCCCTCTCCTATGTGCGAGTTATTTGTGTATTGTTCCAGTCACGGTATTGTGGAAAAATAAACACATAAGCAGTATAATGTGATCCTTTATTGACAACGTTTCGCCCACGCAGTGGGCTTTATCGAGTCACAGACAGATCTACCTGGAAAATGAGCAACATGGAGATATATATAGGGTACAGTCAGGTGGAGAAAGCTGCATGTGTCGGTATTTTATACCACCTGACTGTACCCTATATATATCTCCATGTTGCTCATTTTCCAGGTAGATCTGTCTGTGACTCGATAAAGCCCACTGCGTGCGAAACGTTGTCAATAAAGGATCACATTATACTGCTTATGTGTTTATTTTTCCATTGTGTCGGTATTTTATACCATTTATTTCCACGGTATTGTGTCTTTTTGTTATTTTTTTAATTGTTTTTTTCCATGGTAGAGTAACTGAAATTTGCCTTCAGTGTTCTCTCTGGCCCAGTACAAGACCTAGTCTGTATCAGCTTAGAGATCTGCTATCCTCAATGAATGCCACTCTCGTACAAATTCGAATACCATATTCAAAAGACGATACATTGTTATGACTTGTATCTCTCGGATATGAGAGAGAGAAAGCTAATTAGGATTAGTACTGTGCTGTGAGGAACACGGCTTTCCACTGTGACAGCCTCTGACTTTGCTTAAACAAATATACAAGGCCGACATGTGGCGAAAAAGACAACTGCAGATAACTTAACGAGACGTTTCACCTGTGAAGAAGCCTATCCGCGGGCGAAATATCTCAAACGAAGTTCCTCTCCGTAATTTTTTCTACCAGCCTCTGACTTCGCTTTGTTAACTTCTCCAGTTCATTTAAAGGCACGGATTTTTTGAGCACTCTGCTTGTGTTTGGGTACAAACTTACCAAAGTCGTTTTTCTTTTCACAACCCAAAAGTTATATATGAAACTATTCAACGTTTTGGTCCGTCCGTATCTCGCTACATGACAATGGTTCAGAACGGGTGAAACGTGCAGTCTACGAGTTATGAACTGTTGCAGTCACGGTATTGTGGGTTACCTGTAAATTGTTGCAGTCACGGTATTGTGGGTTACCTGTGAATTGTTGCAGTCACGGTATTGTGGGTTACCTGTGAATTGTTGCAGTCACGGTATTGTGGGTTACCTGTGAATTGTTGCAGTCACGGTATTGGGGGTTACCTGTGAATTGTTGCAGTCACGGTATTGGGGGTTACCTGTGAATTGTTGCAGTCACGGTATTGGGGGTTACCTGTGAATTGTTGCAGTCACGGTATTGTGACTTAAGTCTTTGTCGTCTTATTTTTTATAAGTAACTGTCAATACTTGCAGGAATATGGTGCACTAAATGTGTACCTTGTGGTGCGTACCCCAACAGAGGGTTCTGCACCTGACTGCTTACCCGTCAATCTGGTACAAACACCTATGATTATGTCTAAACGATTTTAAGATCTTTAACTGTGCCCTGGGGGCCAGGGTTTCCTGGCAACAACTTCCTGATCAATCCAACTGCTTGCAACCTTCATCGACGTTTCACAACCTGGTTGACGAGACCCTTTAAAAGTAAGCTCTCACGAGCCTAGAAACTGTAGTACTAGCAATGTTTCTAACAGGTCACTTGATAATGTCCCCCCTCCTCAGGAAAACTTGCATGTTATACAAATTCTTGGGTTAAGAAAATTAGAAGCATAAGTGGTTCTAATTTTCTTAACCTATCTGGTTAAGAGAGGATACAACAAAATAGAATGACTTCGAGAGTGTATAAATCTGTAGTGGAGGGAAGGCAGGGTAGGGGTCGGCCGAGGAAAGGTTGGAGGGAGTAAATGAGGTTTTGTGTGCGAGGGTCTTGGACTTCCAGCAAGCATGCGTGTGCGTATTTGATAGGAGTGAATGGAGACAAATGTTTTTTAGGACTTGACATGCTGTTGGAGTGTGAGCAAGGTAACATTTATGAAGGGATTCAGGGAAACCGGCAGTCCGGACTTGAGTCCTGGAGATGGGAAGTATAGTGTCTGCACTCTGAAGGAGGGGTGTTAATGTTGAAGTTTTGTAACTGTTGTGTAAGCGTGCCTCTGGCAAGACAGTGATGGAGTGAATGATTGACGAAAGTTTTTCTTTTTCGAGCCACCCTGCCTTGGTGGGAAACGGCCGAAGTGTTAATTAATAAATAAATAATAAAAAAAGAACAGTTTCACTGTAGCAGTCTACAAGTTTTTTCAGTCATATTTTTGTGGTGATCCACTTCCTCAAAGACCTGTTACAAGCAGTTGTTAGGCAAGAACAACTGCTTGTGACTCCCTCTTGTGAGTCAATCCAATTATTCTCAATAAAGTGGCTTCGTACAGGCTACTATTGATTCTAACAATTTACCTGCTATTGGGGTCAAATTTACCTGCTATTGGGGTCAGGTTTACTGGACAGCAATTCGATGGTGGAGACCTTTTTTCCCGTTTTATAGATTCGAATCACCTTTGCCACCATCCACATCGGCATGATACCCGATAAGCTGTATTAATATTAGTAGAAATACCTACAATATGAGACTACTGCAGGTACATCTGGCTCTCCAGAAGCTTGGTCAAGCCCATACTTGTGAAATGTAGCCTCAATAAAAAGTCTCATTGGTTGTACTTGTGTCATTTTACCCGGCATGATACTCGTGTGTAGTGACACGGTAACAAGACTAGTTAGCAGCTAGCAAAGTTCCATTTTGTATCATTTTGCTCTGATCGATTTGTGGAAATGAAGCTACGTAGGCACACTCAGCACCTTTTATTAAATATTTCATTACTTTATATACTGTATATATAGTCAACACATATACAACTTACATATGATTATAGCAAATAGCTTGTCCCTTTATATAATTATATAGGGACAAGATGTTTGAGATGCGCAAGGGCGCCAGAGGACAGAGACGCAACTTATGACGACGATGACCCATAGGAAGTACTTTTTCAGCCTTAGAGTCATAAGTGGAATGTACCAGAAGATGGAGTGGAAGGAAACACTACACAGCTTCAAAAGTAGATATGATCGGGCCATGGAGCCCAGAAATCAGTTAAAGAGGCGGGACCAGAAACAATGAATCGACCCCTGCAAGCACAACTTGATGGGTACAACCAGACAAGCGCGCGAGCACACACGCGCGCGCGCGAGTTGGTTTAAGGGTAGCATCTGTCAGAAAATCATTTACATGTACGTAGATGACACTCACCCAACAAGTACAGTAGCACGCAACGACACCCTAATACACTCACCCAACAAGTACAGTAGCACGCAACGACACCCTAATACACTCACCCAACAAGCACAGTAGTATAGAAAGGGTGTTGGAAGGGGGGAGAGAGAGAGAGAGAGAGAGAGAGAGAGAGAGAGAGAGAGAGAGAGAGAGAGAGAGAGAGAGAGAGAGAGAAGAGAGAGAAGAGAGAGAAGAGAGAGAAGAGAGAGAAGAGAGAGAAAAGAGAGAGAAGAGAGAGAGAAGAGAGAAGAGAGAGAGAAGAGAGAGAAGAGAGAGAGAGAGAGAGAGAGAGAGAGAGAGAGAGAGAGGGGGGTACTCCAGAGCTCGTACAGCAATACAAGCAATAGCCATGCATACTAATCCCCGCTATACCTAACCCCCTTTCCCATCAATACTCATCCACCCAGCTGCTACTGTCTGACTCTCACTACTGTGTGCCTACCTGACACACTTCTCCCCTCAGACCCACCTGACACAGTGGCACTCTCTCTTCTCCCTTAGATCTGACACACACACACACGTTTACTCGTTTACACTTTTACACACACTTATGTACGTCCCCTAATAGAGATGGGAGCTGAGACACTCAACGGTCACCCTCTTACCATAAAGTGCATATACACGTGCAGCATATGGCAGCAGATGGCTGGATAGAGGGTAGGGAAGGTTACGGCCGAATGAGTGAATCACGCAAACGTGGCCAGGTCACCAAGTGTGTATGTAGGTCAAGGTGCTGGAGACTCGATGGTGCTAGTGGCTAGGTGGTGGTGCTAGTGGCTAGGTGGTGGTGCTAGTGGCTAGGTAATGGTGCAAGTGGCTAAACTATGGTACAGATAATGGCAGTATGGGCGAGTAACAGGTAAGACTTAGCATTAATAATGTTAGACGAGGTAGCATTTATAGAACACAATAAGACAAATGCATCAAAGGCCAAGAAAATGACAGGATGGACCGATGCATCATTAAAACCTTCAAAAATAATACAATGACTGCAATGACTATACTTTTAAAAACCATTGTGCTTTCACTTATATTGTTCTGTACTCACAGTGCCTTTCAAGGCATTACCTAGAAATTTTTATTAAAAAATTATTGTACAAAACATACAATAATCATAAGAGAGAGAGGAGCTTACGACGACGTTTCAGTCAGTGTGATTTTGTAAATGGTCCAAGTCGGACCGAAACGTCGTGGTAAGCTCCTATGTGCGAGTTATTTATATATTTTTCCAGTCACGGTATTGTGCCTTGTTGTTCTACATACAATAATCAGGAGGCGCATAACACTTTCTCTGCTGAAAATATATTAGAGGTCGTATACTGCCCACATAAAATCAGCAAAAACATCTACACTACTGAGAACATAAAGCTTGGAATGTACTCGCTGGTAGGGAGACAAGGGAGGAGGGGGGGATTCCTGATCGACCCACTTTCGGCTGGAGTGCCTTAATAAAAGAACCGTAATACTAAAATTAAGTTCCCCACAGCTTGCATTCCTAATCCCTTCATCACCGACAATGATGTGTGACTAGTCACTGGTAGAAGTGAGACCGTAACGTTGCCTTAAGTTTCCGTCCCCTAGGTGCGGGTTGCGTGGCAAACGTAGTCTAAATACACAACCTTTGACAATACTATCAGCTAGACACGATTCTCTTATCCCAATAGTCTATATCTTACAATATTCTCATATCCCAGTATATTTCACAATATTCTAACCTCGTATATCTCACAATATTCTCATATCCCATTATATTTCACAATATTCTCATATCCCATTATATTTCACAATATTCTACCCTCGTATATCTCACAATATTCTCATATCCCATTATATTTCACAATATTCTCATATCCCATTATATTTCACAATATTCTCATATCCCAGTATATTTCACAATATTCTAACCTCGTATATCTCACAATATTCTCATATCCCATTATATTTCACAATATTCTCATATCCCATTATATTTCACAATATTCTACCCTCGTATATCTCACAATATTCTTATATCCCAGTATATCACAATATACTTCTTGGACAAATGGCTTAGACCGGTAGGGGCTTGGACTTGCCTTGCATGGGCCAGCAGGCCTACTGCAGTGCTCTTTCTTTATGTTCTTATGTTAACTGCATTTCTTTCCCCATGTCAACCTCTTGTGCCTCTCCCCTTTTTCTTCTTCTTCCATTATCTTCCCCCTCTTCTCCCTTTCCCTCCGTCACACCACTCAGCCTCCCGCCAACAACCTAAATAATCAGACTATCAACCAGGCGTGGTGTGGGACCGGGCCACGGCAGGAGGCGTGGTGTGGGACCGGGCCACGGCAGGAGGCGTGGTGTGGGACCGGGCCCTCGGTGACCCCCGGAAGACTACTGGTAACCTACTAATACCTCAACACATTGCTTACAAGATGCATTTCTTGATCTGCTAGCTCCTCTTCTTTGTTACAAAGTCAAAACATAAAACTACTACAGTCATTTGAAGTTTTCAACAGATGACTTGGGAGCGAATGATAGGATATTATGAATTCCTTCCAGTCTTAGATGCCTGCCTTGCTAGAGAACCATATAGCTACTCCGAAAGAGTAGAAAGCTAAATAAACTCGTTAATTAACATGACACAGCAACCAATTTATTAACCACACTGAAAGAAGTCAATCACCTCGTTAATCAAACACCAGGAACAGATATCCAACTCATTAATCAGGAAGCACGTTTACTACAAGTTCAAACCACAGCTCGTTTACCATAAGGTTAGCAATTATCCAATAATTTTTTAGTTCAGTGTCAGAATATTTAATTTATTTACCTCTAGGTCAGAAGACATTCAACGCGTTTACCACTACATAAGAACACGCTCCCGTTCCACTACATGGTCGGACACGTTCAACTCTTTTTCACAAGATGAGAACACGTTCAAACCGTTTACCAGGTTAAAAAAAAACGTTCAACTTGTTCATCACGTGGTCAATACACGTTCAACTCTTTTTACCACTAAGTCAGAACACGTTTACCACGAAGTTAGAAGACTACACGCTAACATTAAGGTCATATCGCGTAAACCCCTCGACAACAAACCAAGAAACGTTGAACTAGTTAATTAGTGGAGATGCAAGTTGTATATAATACACAGACACACACACGTCTCAACAGCTCCCTCACAAGATTCCAGGTCATGTTTATATTTCAGTATGTACCAACACTAATTCAATTAATTATAACACTTTCAACATCTGATCAGCAAGGTTAGAGAAAATGTTCACCGGCACGCACAAACACAAAGAATTAGTGATACTGCTATTATTATTATTATTATTATTATTATTATTACTACACAGACTTTGTGACCAATTATAAACTGCCTCTGACCAATAGTAAATGTTTCAGGGAAATAAACAGCTTTTGACTAATAAAGTGCCTGACCAATTTTTTTCTTCTGATCAGTAACCAACTTCCTCTGGCTAATAACAACAGTAATCATGCTTACAATTCTGACAATTTCCATGTCATTATTTAACAGTGGTTTGGTGTCGAGGAAGTCGCAGACAATGGACTGTTGCAAATTTCTCGAAACCTGATCTACCTCACCATTACTCTTATTACAACACCCCCTTCAAAAATATTATAAAGATTTATTATAAAGCTAAAAGCAAATGAAGTCCAATCAATAAAAGGTCTATTTTGTACAAGTGTCTACTAATTTCCGTTGTGATGCCTGGAGGTAACTGGTCCCTGACCAGACCTCCTGCTTGATGGCCTAACGTATGTATCGTATCTAACTTATTAAACTAGTTAGATTTAAGCCCTTACTGATTTAAACCTAAATTAATGTTTTATGCTAGATTATTATACTATTAATATCAGCAAGCAGAATATTTCTGCTGTGACCCAACAATTCGTTGTTTATAAAATATAAATAAAAAAAATAAACATTTAACAGTGACTTACTTCAACTGATATAATTAATCACTTTCATAAAAAATGATACTTCTCTTAGTTGTTTAAGTCAATAAAATCGATAGTTTAAAAATTAACAACTAAACAAGGCGGTAGTAAAAAACGATGCTAATAGTTTCTTAATACTTATCTTAATACCAACAAAAGCGGCGATATCCAGTTTTTAATACCGTAAAAAAAGATGTTGGTAGTTTCTTATATTAAAAAAAAAGCTATGTTAATAATTTCTAACGTTATCAAAAACGAAGGTAATAGTTTGGTGACTAACAACAGCCTCAACGATTGTGAGTTTGTAACAATAACCTTAACAATGATGACTGAAACAACAGCCTCAACAATGGTGACAAACAACAGCCTCAACAATGGAGACTGAAACAACAGCCTCAACAATGGAGACTGAAACAACAGCCTCAACAATGGAGACTGAAACAACAGCCTCAACAATGGAGACTGAAACAACAGCCTCAACAATGGAGACTGAAACAACAGCCTCAACAATGGAGACTGAAACAACAGCCTCAACAATGGAGACTGAAACAACAGCCTCAACAATGGAGACTGAAACAACAGCCTCAACAATGGAGACTGAAACAACAGCCTCAACAATGGTGACTGAAACAACAGCCTCAACAATGGTGACTGAAACAACAGCCTCAACAATGGTGACTGAAACAACAGCCTCAACAATGGTGACTGAAACAACAGCCTCAACAATGGTGACTGAAACAACAGCCTCAACAATGGTGACTGAAACAACAGCCTCAACAATGGTGACTGAAACAACAGCCTCAGCAATGGTGACTGAAACAACAGCCTCAGCAATGGTGACAGTTTGTAACAGCAGCCTCAACAGGTTTCAAATCCAAACTTCGCCACAAAATATTAGTCATAGATGATTCACCAACAAGTTTCTTGCCCTTCCTTAAGAAAAGTTCCAACTGTCACCATCTTCTGCTGTTGCTGTTCTCAACCATCTGCAATTACCACCTTCTTTTGCTACTCTCACTACCATATGTCAATACCACCTGCTTTTGCTACTCTCACTACCATATGTCAATACCACCTGCTTTTGCTACTCTCACTACCATATGTCAATACCACCTGCTGCTGCTCTCACTACCATCTGTCAATACCACCTGCTGTTTAGACTCACTACCATCTGTCAGTACCACCTGCTGCTGTTCTCACTACCATCTGTCAGTACCACCTGCGGCTGCTCTTACTACTACAATGTCATTACCACCTGCTGCTACCCTCACTACCACCTGCTGTTACTCTCACTACCACCTGCTGCTACTCTCACTACCACCTGCTGCTACTCTCACTACCACCTGCTGCTACTCTCACTACCACCTGCTGCTACTCTCACTACCACCTGCTGCTACTCTCACTACCACCTGCTGCTACTCTCACTACCACCTGCTGCTACTCTCACTACCACCTGCTGCTACTCTCACTACCACCTGCTGCTACTCTCACTACCACCTGCTGCTACTCTCACTACCATCTACTGCAGTTCTTACCATCAGTTGCTGTTGCTGGTGCTCTCTCTCTCTATCCAGTCCACGTGTTATATATAATGTACCGTGTAACACAGTTGTATAATGTACCATGTAACAGTTGGTACCATGTAACACTTGTATAACGTATCATATAGCAGTTGTATAATGTAGCATTTGTATAATGTAACATGTAACACTTGTATAATGTATCATGTAGCACAGCTGTATTATGTATGACCATATCAAAGGTGTATATAATAACAAGTGAGTAAATACGACACATGTGCAACACAAGGGTATATTTAAGAGATGTTTCGCCCACCAGGGATGGGGGCTTTACCAGTATAGTGAAGATTAGTTTAGCAAAGCCCCTGGTGGGCAAAAGCTCTTAAATACCCAGGTGTTTGAACATGACTTTTATTCACAAGTTATACAGGATGCTCAAAAAAAGAAACACAACCCATGCAGAATGCATATATTATTGTAACCCACTGTTTTTCTGTTTTAGTGACCATTAAGTGAAAAAAAATGATGTTCACATTATAGGATTTTTCAACAAACACTGTATTCAAATCAGCCTCATATACACTGGAAGAGACACCACATCGAAAGAAATATTAAAATAAGAGTTCGATAACATGATTCATTGTCTACCTTAATGATCAACACATTCAATAAATTTTGTAATTTAATAATAAACCTGTATTTTCCATGGGTTACGTCTCTTTTTCAGCACCCGGTATAATGTAAGATACAGCCTACACTATACTGTATACAAGGATAAAACGTGTTTTAGGATATTATGAAAACTTCCTTTTACACAGGTCACACATGAAAATCAGTCTGTGACATGAATCACAATTTTAATCTGTTGGATTTACCTGTTTAACATCCAAATAGCTGCATTTTGGGGAAGATTTCAATGTGTATGTTGTGTTGCGTGTGGTTGCTGTTGTGTACTCACCTAATTGTGTGTGTATATATGTGTGTGTATGTGTATGTATATGTATGAGTATGTTGTGTGTATGTTGTGTGTATGTTGTGTGTATGTTGTGTGTATGTTGTGTGTATGTATGTTGTGTGTATGTATGTTGTGTGTATGTATGTTGTGTGTATGTATGTTGTGTGTATGTATGTTGTGTGTATGTATGTTGTGTGTATGTATGTTTGTGTATGTATGTTGTGTATGTATGTTGTGTGTATGTATGTTGTGTGTATGTTGTATGTATGTTGTGTGTATGTATGTGTGTATGTATGTTGTGTGTATGTATGTTGTGTGTATGTATGTTGTGTGTATGTATGTTGTGTGTATGTATGTTGTGTGTATGTATGTTGTGTGTATGTATGTTGTGTGTATGTATGTTGTGTGTATGTATGTTGTGTGTATGTATGTTGTGTGTATGTATGTTGTGTGTATGTATGTTGTGTGTATGTATGTTGTGTGTATGTATGTTTGTGTGTATGTATGTTGTGTGTATGTATGTTGTGTGTATGTATGTTGTGTGTATGTATGTTGTGTGTATGTATGTTGTGTGTATGTATGTTGTGTGTATGTATGTTGTGTGTATGTATGTTGTGTGTATGTATGTTGTGTGTATGTATGTTGTGTGTATGTATGTTGTGTGTATGTATGTTGTGTGTATGTATGTTGTGTGTATGTATGTTGTGTGTATGTATGTTGTGTGTATGTATGTTGTGTGTATGTATGTTGTGTGTATGTTGTGTATGTATGTATGTTGTGTGTATGTATGTTGTGTGTATGTATGTTGTGTGTATGTATGTTGTGTATGTATGTTGTGTGTATGTATGTTGTGTATGTATGTTGTGTGTATGTATGTTGTGTGTATGTATGTTGTGTGTATGTATGTTGTGTGTATGTATGTTGTGTGTATGTTGTGTGTATGTTGTGTGTATGTATGTATGTTGTATGTATGTATGTTGTGTGTATGTATGTTGTGTATGTATGTTGTGTGTATGTAGTGTGTATATATGTGTGTGTATGTATGCGTGTGCATGTATGTGTGTGTATGGGTGTGTAAGGATGTATATATGTATGGTGTATGTGTGTATATGCGTGTGTATGTGTAATCACCTATTTGTGGTTGCAGGGGTCGATTCATAGCTCCTGGCCCCGCCTCTTCATTGATCGCTACTAGGTCCCCTTCTCCCTGCTCCATGAGCTTTATCAAACCTCGTCTTAAAACTATGTAAGGTTCCTGCCTCCACTACATCACTTACCAGACTATTCCACTTCCTGGCAACTCTATGACTGAAGAAATACTTCCTAACATCCCTTTGACTCATCTGAGTCTTCAACTTCCAATTGCGACCCCTTGTTTCTGTGTCCCATCTCTGGAACATCCCGTCTCTGTCCACCTTGTCAATGCCTCGCAGTATTTTATATGTCGTTATCATGTCTTCCTTAATTAACCCTCCTGTCCTCCAGTGTAGTCAAGCCGATTTCCCTTAAACTTTCTCCGTAGGACATTCCCCTTAGCTCTGGGACTAGTCTTGTTGCAAACCTTAGTTGCAAACTTTGTTGCAAACCTTTGTGTATGTATGTATGTGTGTTTATGAATGTGTGTATGTGTGTGTGTGTATGAATGTGTGTGTGTGTGTATGAATATGTGTGTGTATGAATATGTGTATGTGTATGAATGTGTATGTGTGTATGAATGTGTATGTGTATGAAAGTGTGTGTGTATGAATGTGTGTGTATGAATGTGTATGTATGAATGTGTATGTATGAATGTGTATGTATGAATGTGTGTATGTATGAATGTGTGTGTGTATGAATGTGTGTGTGTATGAATGTGTGTGTGTGTATGAATGTGTGTGTGTATGAATGTGTATGTATGAATGTGTGTATGTGCGCGCGTGCGCTCACCTAATTGTTGTTGCAGGGGTCGAGTGTAAGTAAACATTATCATCTACCATGCGAAACGTTTGGATGGTAGATGATGTTTGTAAACTAAATAAAGATGCTTACCATGGCTTTGGTATCCCCCCCCCCGGGCAAACACACTTCTTTATTTCGTTAGTAAATTTAATTTGAAAAAGAAATTTTCATCAAGTTTAGGCCTAAAAGTAATGGTCTCTATTTTATGAAGACAAGGTACAAAATGTCCAACGCCCACACTATCAGATACAACAAAAATTAGGCCCATGGAGGCTCGGCACACGCAAATAAGAACGACTAATACACACAAAAGCCAGAGACGTAAGATGATAGCTTATTGAGTGGACGTTATTCAAGTTAATTATACAGATGTTTTTCACAAAATGCTGTTTTGAATTTCTAGTGTTTGCATTAACAGCTGTATTAAAAGCCTGGTGGTGGTAAGTTGTGAAGATATAATCTAGAATAACCTAACAGAACTAAATTGTACTGAATATATGATCACAGTTGACTGCAGGTTAAGTCTGGGGCCAGAAGTCCATTATATTATTATTATTATTATTAGTTATTATTATTTTATTACATTCATCAGGAAGCGCTAAACCTACAGGGTTCTATGTAAATTTGATTTAGAATCTGGATACATTTTTTTTTTACAATAATGTTAAGGGCATACATGTTATGGGCACATAAAAAGTACATTATATAGATTTAACCCGGGGATAACAATAAAGTAACACTGGCTTACTTTTCCTGGGGGTCCCTAGTAAATGAGGTTATCAGATTTGATCCAAGAGGAGGGCAGCTCTATACGAGTCCTTTACTAACATGAAGGCAGCTTCCTTGAAGGACCGAGAGCTAGAGCCTGGCTCCCTTCAGACCAACATCAGGAGAGCACGCACGCGCTCTCCTCAATGATTCTCTCCCCAGTGAATACCATTCACGTCACAAGTCTTCCCTCACCAGATGCTGGACTCTTTATGGACGTATGGGGTAGAGGAAGAGTCCATTAATATTTAGGTGCTAACAGGATGTAATATATTATTCTTGCCTGGAGAGGGAGAGTAGCAGACACGTTGTCCACCCCTGGCTGGAGGTGCTCACCACATATTACACTGGATTACATGCGGCCAGAGCACCTGGCAGGGTGGTGCAGGACACTGTCTTACCTTCAGCCTGCGCAGGTTGCCGTCCCTCGCTGCGTTGAACACCCCGTTCTTAAACTCCATGTTGCAGTGACCAAAACACTGGAGAGTGAACGAGACTCAAGAACACATCTCCCCCCGACACACTCCAACAGCTGACTGCTGAGCTAAGCAGTGAGCAGCCACCAGCCAGCCAGCCAGCCACAGCCAGCCAGCCGCTCCAGCCACTCAGCCAGCCAGCTTCCCATCCTCGCCGCCAGGGGAACACCACAACCTCCACACACCACCACCAGAATAATTGTTTCTTATATAGTAAGTTTATTTAGGTACAGGTACACATAAGTACAATTATCATAGTTTAACATATGTGTAAATTGCCCTCCGGAATAACCCCCCCAAAAAGTCAGGTAAATCCGTAAGAGTCACGTAATGATCGGGAAATAAGAGGTAATCAAGTTCGATCAAAGGGAGTAAGTTTATTTTGGCATAGGTACACACAAGTACAATTATCATACATAGTGTAAATTACCTAGGATAACTAAAAAAAAAAAGTCAGACAGAGTGACTTATTTCCATTGGGGTCCTTGTATCACATTATTTAAACCTTAAAATTTAAAACAGCTAAGTCTTAGCATGAGTCAGTATACGTATTTTGCAGAGAAATAAATTTTTGAATTTTGAATTTGAATGAGGCTACAGAAAAGGTGGAAAGCAATTTCTTGTATAGCTAACATTCATGTACCTATTGTTTTGAGCTAATCCTTATAAAGTAACTCAGTTTATTCCTATTATATCTCCTTTTACTGTAACTGATTTTCAAACATTTGAGTAAGCTTAATCAGTAAGTTTATTCAGATATACACAAATACAGTTATAGATTATCATACATATCAGCATATTTGTAGAGAACCTAAGATAACCCAAAAAAGTCAAAGTGACTTATTTTAAGTAAAATGTGAAAATCAGTTACAATAAAAGATATAATAGGAATAAGATAAACTGAGCTACTTTATAAACATTAGTTTACAATAATAGGTACACGAATGTTAGCTATACAAGAAATTAATTTCCTCCTTTTTTGCAGCTTCAATCAAATTCAAAAATTTATTTCTTTACATAATACAGTGGACTGGTGGTAGGACAGTTTAACATGTGCAGGTATACAGTTCCACTTCTTTACTGAGGCACAATGAAGGACGTTTGAATCCTGACCGCCTACTGTAGGCACTACAATATTGTGTTGACGTTTCTAAGTTCCATGATGGTTTTGGTTCCCAGTCTTGACAAACTTGGCATCAAGATATTCTGGACACTACTCGTGAGCAATTTTATAAACGTGATTTAATTTCAGTTATAACTTTTCTTCAACATTCAGCACATCCAGTTGTAGTTCATCCTCACCTATATGATAAATTAGACGCAGGTCCACCATCAATCTCACAATTTTGTTCAGTGATTTGTAGTCCCGCATTTTTTTTTTTGTTAAAGCAGAGTAGTGTGAGGAGCAAGAATAATCTATAAGACATTGTATAAGAGCTAGACATAGGGTTGAGGGAACCTCAGTAGGTAGACACTGTGCCTGTCTCTACAACAACTTTAGCCTGGCACTCACTACATTGTTCTCTGTTAATTTTGGTGACATGTTTGGGTCAAAAGGGAACCAGAGTCACCAACATCAAGGCACCTCCCTCGACGATGATAATAATAATAATAATAAAATTATAAATAATTATAGTTATAGGAAGAAGATAATGAAAAAAAATTGTAGAAGAAAATTAAGAAAAAAAGAATGAAATAAAGCTCTAAACTTCAAAGGGTCACACTGCAGGTAAGGATGCCTACACGGAGACGTGTGCCAAGGTGATTAGGGAATTTTCCCTCAAGGGATAAGATAAGATAAGATTTTCTTCGGATTTTTAACCCCGGAGGGTTAGCCACCCAGGATAACCCAAGAAAGTCAGTGCGTCATCGAGGACTGTCTGTCTTATTTCCATTGTGGTCCTCAATCCTGTCCCCCAGGCTGCGACCCACACCAGTCGACTAACACCCAGGTACCTACTTGCTGCTAGGTGAACATGACAACAGGTGTAAGGAAACACGTCGAAATGTTTCTACCCGCCGGGAATCGAACCCGGGCCCTCCGTGTGTGAAGCGAATGCTCTAGCCACCAGCTGGAGAGGGGCTCGTGCTCCAATTCCTTGAATCGAGTCTCATGTCTTACATTCCCCTAGGCGCTGTATGACCCCCCAACGGGTTTGCCGCTAACCCCATGAATGATGAGGGAGTGAGGAAGAGGAGTGTGCCATGGCAGGTGGAAGACAATGAGTCGAAGGTTTCAGCAAGGAGGTCAGGCGGAGTTAAGGTGGCGGAGGCCAGAAAAAAACTAAGAATATTATATTCATAAGGAAGCACTGAACCCACAAGGGTCATACAACGTCTTGGGAATAAAAAGTAATTAGATCTGATTTGAGGAATTAGAGGACAGTTCCAGTTGCTTGAATCATGGATTATTCACCAGCAGCAAGCAACTGTGTTGAGATAATGCTGTATAGTAGACTATGCCGAATAATCTAGTGTTTGTTTTATGTACATGGAAGCGGTTTGACCCGCATGCAAGTGGATCGAACCGCTTGCATGCAGATGAAACCCCATACGAGGGCCAAACTGCTCACAAGCAGGTGAGTCAGACTGTTACACTCGGTCTAATCTCAAGATTAATGGACTGAACACATCGACTTGAGACTGAGGGACTGACTGCCCCAAACTCCTCATCTTCCACCGTTTTTCTCTGTTTTGATTGAAGAAACCACTGGCTACCGAAACGTTTCCACAATATTATCAAACGCTGCAGAAGCGTCATTCTGCATATTGCAACCTTCTCAATATCAGTAAAAAATAATTAAAAACCCAGGTGGCCTGGTGGCTAAAGCTCTCCCTTCACACACGGAGGGTCCGGGTTCGATTCCCGGCGGGGAGGAAACAGTTCGACGTGTTTCCTTGCACCTGTCATGTTCACCTAGCAGCAAATAGGTACGTGGGTGTTAGTCGACTGGTGTGGGTCGCATCCTGGGGGACAAGATTAAGGACCACAATGGAAATAAGACAGACAGTCCTCGATGACGTACTGCCTTTCTTGAGTTATCCTGGGTGGCTAACCCTCGGGGGTTAAAAATCCGAAGAAATCTTATTTTAGCAAACGTTAAATTTTTATCTAGTTCGGAAACCAAATTAGTTGTATTAAGCTAACTTTGATGAGCTGATCACTGATCTGATTATAATCATAATTAAGCGCTAAACCCGCAAGTCATACAGTGCTGATCACGGATCAGAGTTTGCTTAGTCTATCACGTAAGGTAAAATATTTTTTTTTAAAATTTTATCAATATTTTTGGTATTAAAAGTTAAAGAGCCACATAATATGTTATCTAACAGTCGTAGATATTACATTATGCATAGATATTTAAGCATGGTGCTTGCGCTGACAGAAAGTTTTTTTAATGTAAACTCATCATATATATATATATATATATATATATATATATATATATATATATATATATATATATATTTAATTTTTTTTCAACCTGGCCGTATCCCACCAAGACAGGGTGGCCCAAAAAGAAAAGCGAAAGTTTTTTTCTATTGTATGTGTGTACTCACCTATTTGTGGTTGCAGGGGTCGAGGTATAGCTCCTGGCCCCGCCTCTTCACTGATTGCTACTAGGTCCTCTCTCTCCCTGCTCCATGAGCTTTATCATATCTCGTCTTAAAGCTATGTATGGTTCCTGCCTCCACTACATCACTTGCCAGACTATTCCACTTCCTGACAACTCTATGACTAAAGAAATACTTCCTAACATCTCTTTGATTTATCTGAGTCTTCAACTTCCAATTGTGACCCCTTGTTTGTGTCCCATCTCTGGAACATCCTGTGTGTGTGTGTGCGCGCGTGCATGCGCGTGCAATAGTCACAAACAGGCGATTTTAATAATGCAGAACAAGCAACATGGGGATGGAAATCTTTAGCTCAAGATCTTTTGCACTCTGTGCATCTTCAGGAGCTATGCAGTGTTGCAAGACTAGCAACACATACTAGGGGGAAAATTCTCTCTAAAGCAAGGCCCAACACTTCACGCTTCTGCCTTGCCTCAGATATACGTGGACCCCCGGTTTACGTACTGCTCCAAACTCGAACAATTATGTAAGTGTACTTTTGTAAGTGCTTTTGTAAGTGTATTTTTGGGGGTCTAAAAGGACTAATCTAATTTACATTCTGAAACGAATTACGTAAACCGGGGGTCCACTATACTATATATATATATATACAGTGGTACCTCGAGTTACGAGCTTAATTCGTTCCAGACGGCTATTCAAGTGCCGATACCGAAGGAATTTTTTCCCATAAGAAATAATGAAAATTAGATTAATCCATTTCAGACCCCCAAAAATACACTTACAAAAGCACCTACAAAAATACACTTACATAATTGTTCGAGTTGGGAGCTGCTCGTAAGTAGAGGTACCACTATATACTATATACGTATATACAGGGGTACCCCGGATTTCGTCAATAATTTGTTACAGAAGGCTGTTACCGAACGAATTTGTTCCCATAAGGACGAATGTAAATTAGATTAGTCCATTTCAGACCCCCAAAAATACACTTACAAAAGCATTTACAAAAATACACTTACATAATTGTTCAAGTTGGGAGCAGTACGAAATCTGGGGGTCCACTGTATGCATATACATGGGGAAGTGGAATAGAATTCTTCCTCCGTAAGCCATGAGTGTCGTAAGAGGTGACTAAAATGCTGGGAGCAAGGGGCTAGTAACCCCTTCTCCTGTATATATTACTAAATGTAAAAGGAGAAACTTTCGTTTTTCCTTTTGGGCCACCCTGCCTCGGTGGGAAACGCCGACGTGTTGAAAGAAAGAAAGAAGATATGTATATATATATATATATATATATATATATATATATATATATATATATATATATATATATATATATATATATATATATATATATATATATATATATATGTATACTATATATATATATATATATATATATATATATGCGTACAGTGGTACCTCGGTTTTCGTACAGCTCCCAGCTCGAACACTTATGTAAGTGTATTATTGTAAGGGCTTTTGTAAGTGTATTTTTGGGGGTCTGAAATGGACTAATCTAATTTACATTTGTCCTTATGGGAATAAATTAGTTCTTTAACGGTGCTCGAACAGCATTCTGGAATGAATTATTGACGAAAACCGAGGTACCACTGTATATATATATATATACTATATACACATATACACGTACACATACTGTATAGGTATATACAGAGAAAGATTGTGATCAGCAGGATTTGAACCATGTGGAGAGAGGCTCTCCAAGTGACCACTAAGCTACAGATGCCTCAAAAATCTAGGTAGCCTGGTTACACGCCATGTTTCTTCATAGCCCCGGGCACACTAGTTAACTTCAGGCATGATTTCCAGCTATTTCATTCTCCTGTATGCTATGACTACACATGAGCATTTTTATATCAATGCACCATGCAGAAACAAGCTAAAGTATATACAGAGGCAGATCGTGATCAGCAGGATTCGAACCCACGTGTGGAGAGGCATAGCTCCCTAAGTGATGCCTTAGACCACTAAGCTACAGATGCCTCAAAAAGCCAAGTATAACCTGGTTACAAGCCATGTTCCTAGCCCCGGGCACACCATTTAGCGTCAGGCATGGTTTCCACCTAGCTTGGATAAATAGGCTGAAGGCATGAGAGAATTTCACATGTGATGGGGCCTCGTATCTATCAGTCTTTATTACTAAGTTAACCCAGTCAGCATTTCTTTATTTTTTTTACTGTTAGAATAGCTGATGACTGAGCTTTACATTTGGTTCATTTTATTTCAGTCATGTCCTGTTGCTACTAATATTTAATGTAACCCAACTGCAATGGTGCAGTATCTACATTTCATTATGTGCAGAACAATATATGAGTATGAAATTAATTAACATCTATAATGTATATGTTTATAGCTAAACTAGCCACAAATATATATACTATACATATTCCAGCTTGGAAATAATTTCTGCAAATGCATATCAAAATTCTCACATAATATTTCAGTTCTCTTAGCTTACCAATCCAGAATTCCCAATCCTTACATAACCTCTCAATGTTCAAATAGCTATCCATCTTCACATAATGTTGTTATATAACCTTTAAATCCCCACATAACCTCTCTAGCCTCAGTATTTTCTAAGATGCCAACAAAGTAAGAAGTGTGATTGATGACTGAAAATTTATTGACATATCCTCTCAATTCTCATGTAACCTCTCAGTCCTCACATAACATTTCACTTCTCACAAGGTAGGAAATGCTGAAACCATAGGGAAATCATCTAGTGCATGGGGAGTTGGAGGCAATCAAGATCAGTCTAAATAAGGGAAAGGTATTCACTTCCTTGGAACACAAGCTCTTCACTGACATCAAGGCACCTTCCTTTAGGGTTTAATCTTCGCAGAACCTTCTAGTTCTGACATACATTGTGGTACCTTGTATCACAATTTATCATGTCACAGTCAAAGAAGCTGGGCTTAATCCTGAGTGAGGCAGGACATGAGCAAGTCTCCTTACACCTGTTGCCCCTGGTAACCTAACAGTAATTAGATACCAATGTTACCTGAAAGTTGTAGGTTGTATCCTGAGAATGAGGACCAAAAGAACCCCAACTGAAATAAGCCACACTGATTAGCTCTCTTGGGTTACTAATCCTTCATTTCTTCCATTTATTTTAGTAAATAATTCAGCTAGCAAATATGTAGTTAATTAAATGAGGCAGGCAGTAGCTTTGTTTTAATGAATTAAATAATTGTTCACATTGACACTTTATCTTTAAAGGAAACAAGTTTTTACATTATCTCAAGTAATTATTAAGGGTAAATAAAAGAAAAAGTTTTAATCAATACTTCTACATATTCCTTTAAGTACAAATACAACTCTGTATACAATAGATGCAAAAATACAGTTCTGGTTCACTAGTGTGTTTCTCAACCTCTGCTGTGTGAATGTAGTACTCGGAGAAATGTCAGTGGCAGGAAAAAGTACCAGAGATAATGATGAGAAAATAGTTTAGGTACACACTGGGCTATTAAAAAGCACATTTTTAGGTATACATGTATGTATGCATGTACTCTACAGATACGTACAGACATTTATATGCTTGTGAATTTACAGTAAAACCCTGATAATACGAGAATTGTTTACACACAGTATCAAAATTATTGCCATACTTTGGCAATACATGATCTTCATGAGTAAATATGTTGAATAAATGGTGGTCAAAAAGAAGTAAATTATATAAACCATCATTAAATGGCTAAAACAATGTTAAAAGCATAATGGTACCTGAAGAAACAACAATAAGCATCTGATACGGTATATGACAGAACATGGAGTACAACTTTCTTTGTCTTCCTTCCCAGTCACTTGTACCGATCTGATTATGATGTGTCATGGATTAACTTAAAGTGAATGATTTTCCAGTATAGTAACAAAATAAGTGCACTGTAGTTTTATAAACTTCTTAGCATGAGCATCTTAAAAGTCACAGGTCATTTTATAAAACTTGTAACATACAATATTAATTACAAAAATAGCTTACATTTAAATGCAATTAATTGGAGTGAAGGAATTTTAAGTGTGGTGGTATAAAAGGTATAAACCAAAGAGCAGAAGATGGGTTGTTAGAATGGTTTGATCATGTAGAAAGTATGGAGCAAGTGAGGTTGATAGAGAGGGTGTATAAATCTGGGGTAGATGAGAGGTGTAGGGAACATGAAAGATATGTTGGAAGAGCTATGAGAGTATATGTACCATAAGCATGTTAGATCAGAGTAGGTAGAGACAAGTGGCTCTTATTATTTTATATGATGTTATATACTCTTGGAATTAAAATAGTTAATATTTACAAAGGGATTCATGAAAACTGGTTAAGATGGTCTTGAGTTTACAAAGTGGAAAATATGGTGCTTACACTTTGAAAGAGAAAGGGGAAGTTGCAGTTTGGTGGGTTATTGGATCACAAAGTCAGTGCTCCTATGGCACCAGAGCTTGGGAGTGAGTGATCTTAAATGTTTTCTTCTTTGGGTCATATTGCTTTGGCAGAAAATGGCTATTGTATTTAAAGATTTTTTGTCTGAAACCGTGAAACCTGTAATGAGCAGAACACAACTCTGTAAGTTACCAGGAATTTACTGCATATCCATAGAGATAACACACTTGAGCACAGAAATACAGACATACATACACACATAGATTTTTTAATGCATCAACATCTAAAACACTCAAATCAGAAATGTAGAGCTGTAATGTATTGAAATACAAAGGCTAAATTTATAGATGTCTTTTTTTTTTTTTTTTGCCTTTTTTTAATGACATACTGAAAACTAACAAAGTACATCAGCCTTGCTAAACTGTTAGTCTGAATGAAAAGAATCATTCATTGATATGTAATATCAAGAATAAATAAGACAACTTTCTAGAACTGATGCTAGTTTGAAAAATTGCTCTGTAGATGCAAGGAAGTTAAATTAAACATTTGAAATTGTAAAACATTTCATTTTTTATCTGCAAATTTTTAAATTAGGTCTACATTACTGCAGTATTAAGATACTGGTAGCAACCTACCACAAATCTATAACAAAATTAATATACATCTAATATCAAAATAAGTTTTAAATTTATAGCCGAACATGATTCATTTACCAGGTAGAGGATGTATACGTGAGAACAGCAGTTGTTGCAAGATATAAAATTATGGTCAATATCTATTACACTTTTCACAGCTTTGCTTCATACACATTTGTGTTTCCAGAAAATTTGAATTTCTCCTGTATTCAAGAGGAATCTATTTTTCAGAGTTTTACGAGATTAGATATTCTCTGACAAGGTTATAATAGAAACTAACCTAAAATATAACGTCTTCACTGCTACATTTACACGAATATCCAGATTTCCAATGTACAAAATAAGCACAATGTACAAATATATATATGTACAAATATCTACAACTACACAAGCATATAACATCATTTTCTCATAATTTTGAATCATGAGCAAAAGAGTATTATTTAAAAAGGCTACTAAAATGATCCACTGCAGTGTGACTGAAAAACCTGTACTTTAAGGTCTACAAATAACCCTTGGTCTTCTACAGGACAATTAGTGTATCATTACAAAATGTCCTGACCAGTGTTTACAGACATGGGTTATAACAGCACTAATGCTAGAACCACACAATTATGTAATTAATATTTCATTAATGTGTATTGTGGAAAATACAAATGACACATTCTTGGAAATATATTGAAGATATTAAAAATATTAGGAATTCTCCCTCTGGGTAAAATGTACTATGCACCATACACTTACCTGTGTATGTCTGTGTATTTCAAAAAGGCCTCTGTTATTATCCAAAAATGCTGGCTCCTTTATTTTTATACATATTTACTAATATATAAAGGCAAAATAAGTTTATGAACACACTGTAATTCATGAGAAGCACTGTTATTAGAGTACACTTGACATGATCTCATTCATGGCTAGACAGTACTCATACGTGTGACATACATGTGATATATTCTATGAAAATTCTCTACATGCCACAAAATTATAAAAAAATTACAAAGGCCAAAGTGATCACCAATTTCCCATTTTGTACAATTCCTCTGACAAATTTGCCTGAGAGTTAGTTAGACATTGATTTAATAATCAGTGAGAAGCTGTAAAGTACATATTAACTTTTAATAATCATTCAAAGCAAAAGAGGTAAAAACAAAACAAAAATTCATTTTAAAGAAAAATATTATTTTCTTTACAAAATATATTCAGGTAAATAAAAATCAGCTTTATCACACAACTCAAAGTATCACAGTACTCATGACTTAAAATTAAAAATTAGTAAAATCATGATACAAACACTAAATATGGCAACATTCCCAGTGAAAATTCACATGAAAAATATTTTTTCTACAGTGAAGTAATAATACATAAAGACATCAATAACAAAAACCTTAAATTACTTGAGGAATGGCTGAGGATAAACTAAAGTTCAGAAAATCTTCATTACATTTGAAGAGTTGTGAACTTTAAGGCATGGTGATATGTACAAAATCATAAATTTCCAAACAATAATGGAATGATGGTTTTCATTCCTTTTATACATACATGTACCAATATAATACATTCATGAGATAAGCTTTTGGTCTGCCAAGTTAAAAGCCCATCAACCTCACCAGGGTCATTAAGACAGTATTCCCAATGTACACCAGGCATTGTATAACTCATAGGAGTTTAACGCTCTCATGAAAAAAATAATAATAATAATAATAATATAAAAAATAAAAATAAAGTAATAATTGCAAACCACCAATCAAGAATGCATTAATCCCTAAAAGAGACAGATTAAAATAAACTCTTAATGTATATATTCTTAGAGATATATACATGTCTCAGTGTATATACACTGAGTGAGACAAACTTCTGAGTGTACATGTACTGATGTCATGATATAGATACCTGAAAGCTTTTAAGACTGAGACTTTGGACAAGTCATTCTAAAAACCTCCACTCTGATGGAGACCCAGGGAACACTTCTTCAACTGTTCCCATCTGCTGCAGCAGTTTATAGCTGAGAGAAATATGCACATGCATATATATGTCGCAATAAGCAGGAAACCTTCTATTGTGTAAAGAGCATTATGTTAAATGTATCCATTACATTACCACTGTTAATTAAGACTCTCCATTCAACTCATCAAGACTATTAAATGCTACAGTATGAATAATTTATACATAATAATTAAGATACAGTGTATGTTATGGTGAGTAGAGGAAGCAGTCTTAAAGTCAGTGTTACTAATGCAATACTGCATATGCCAAAGCATAACATTTCTTTATCATGGTATCATTTGGCATGAAGGAATTTGTTGCAAACATATTCTTTCTCCAACTGTAGGTTCTCTTCTTTACCTTACTTTATGGTGTACCATGCATACTTGGACCCCAACAGTCTTTAAAAATTAACTTTACCATGTCTCTCTTAAAAGCTTCTACATTATCTAACTTTTATATATGTTCATTTTTAGCTAAGAGCTTCTGAATATTTACTTAATAAGGCAAACTACAGTCTTCTCCTACAGTCACAACTTCTGCAACACAAAGCTGCAATTAGTAATTTTACCTATATCCAATTATGAAATGTATTTAACAAATATTTCCAGCAAAGGACTGCAACCAGGTCTTAAGAACATCTAATATGAAAGTGCTGATAGCCTAAATCCTTGAGGAATATCCTGCATTTTATACCAGAATGCAGATAAAGGCAACTTTATATATAAGCAGATAGAAAAACACGAATACAAGTAAGGCCTAACTTGGTTTTGTTTCTTGAATTGGGAAACTACAGCAATTATTTTTGCCAACGAAAAGCTCATATTTTTCTGTTCATATTTAGTTCACTTAATAAAAGTAGAGTGGTCTTGTAACCAGCATTACTTGTCATGCAATGGTCAGTCAAACTCCTTCAGTAATAAGTTACAATTACATCACAGCATTTCTATTATACAAAACATAAGTCTCACTTTTTGTGTGTGCAATGATAAAATGCAATAAGATTTTAAAATAAAGTTTATAAATAAGTGTTTTTATTTAATAAATGTATGGAAGAGGGTAAGGTACCTAGGGATTGGCAGAGACCATGTGTAGTTCGTTTGTATAAAGGCAAAGGGGACAAAAGAGTGTAAAAATTAGAGAGGAATAAGTCTGTTGAGTATACCTGGTAAAGTGTATTTTAGAGTTATTATTGAAAGAATTAAAAGTAAGATGGAGAGCAGGATAACAGATGAACAAGGAGGCTTTAGGAATAGTAGGGGGTGTGTAGACCAAGTGTTTACAGTGAAACATATAGGTGAACAGCATTTAGATAAAGGTAAAGAGATTTTTGTGGCATTTATGGATTTGGAAAAGGAGTATGATAGGGTGGATAGGGAAGCAATGTGGCAGATGTTGAATAGGAGATAAGTTATTGAAAGCAGTGAAGAGTTTTTACGAGGATAGTGAGGGTTAGAGTATGTAGGAGAGAGGGAGATTATTTCCCAGTAAAAGTAGGCCTTAGTCAGGGATGTGTGATGTCACCATGGTTGTTCAATATATTTATAGATGTAAGAGAAGTGAATGCTCGGGTGTTGGCAAGAGGTGTGGGGTTAAAAGATAAAGAATCTAACACATAGTTGCTCTTTACTGATGACACTGTGCTTTTGGGAGATTCTGAAGAGAAGTTGCAGAGGTTGGTGGATGAGTTTAGTAGGGTATGTAAAAGAAGGAAGTTAAAAGTGAATATAGGAAAGAGTAAGGTGATAAGGAGAACAAAAAATTAGGTAATGAAAGATTGCATATCAGATTGGAGGGAGAGCGTATGGAGGAGGTGAATGTATTCAGCTATGTATTTGAGAATGGATGTGTCAGCAGATGGGTCTATGAAAAATGAGGTGAATCATAAAACTAACGAGGGGAAAAAGGTGAGTGGTGCACTGAAGAGTCTGTGGAGACAAAGAACTTTATCCATGGAAGCAAAGAGGGAAGTGTCTGAGAGTATAGTTATACCAATACTTTTATATGGGTGGTTAATATTGCAACAAGGAGAAGGCTGGAGGCAGTGGAGATGTCATGTCTGAGGGCAATGTGTTGTGTGAATATAATGCAGAGAATCCGTAGTTTTTAGATTAGGAGGAGGTGTGTTATTGCCAAAACTATTATGCAGAGAGCTGAGGAGGGGTTATTGAGGTGGTTCGGACATGTAGAGAGGATGGAAGGAAATAGAATGACTTCGAGTGTATAAATCTGTAGTGGAGGGAAGACGGGGTAGGAGTCGGCCTAGGACAGGTTGGAGGGAGCAGGTAAAGGTTTTGTGTGAGAGGGGCTCGGACTTCCAGCAAGCATGCATGAGCATGTTAGACAGGAGCGAAGGGAGACAAATGATTTTTATGACTTGACGTGCTGTTGGAGTGTGAACAAGGTAACATTTATGAAGGGATTCAGGGAAACCGGAAGGCTGGACTTGAGTCCTGAAAATGGGAAGCACAGTGCCTGCACTCTGAAGGATGTTGCAGTTTTATAACTGTGGCGTAAGCACAACTCTGGCAAGACAATGATGGAATGAATGATGATGAAAGTTTTTCTTTTTCGGGCCACCCTGCCTTGGTGGGAAATGACCGATGTGTTAATAAATAAAAAAATAAGGCATAAAGTTTTCTCATTTAACCCTTTCGGGGTTTCAGTCGTACTAGTACGGCTTACGCCCCAGGGTTTTCGTCGTACTAGTACGCTTAAATTCTAGCGCCCTCAAATCAAGCAGAAACAGGCTGTTAGGCCTAGATGTGAAAGAATGGGTCTGTGCGGTCAGTGTGTGCAGTATAAAAAAAATCCTGCACACCACAGTGCATAATGAGGAAAAAAAAACTGACCGTGTTTTTGGTTTAAAACAGCGACTTTTTGTATTCTCGTTTTCTTAGTCTCATTTGATAGAATTATAGAAATAGATATAATTTTGACTGGTTTCACGATGACAAGTACAGTGGTACCTCGGTTAACGATATTTTTTCAATCCAGAATGCTGTTCAAGTGCCATTACCAAACGAATTTATCCCCATAAGGAATAATGTAAAATAGACTAGTCCTTTTAGACCCCCAAAAATACACTTACAAAAGCATTTAAAAAAATAAACTTACATAAAAGGGCGAGTTTGGGGACCATTGTTAACAGAGGTACCACTGTATATATATATGTATGTGTGCATACACATACATATACAGTGGTCCCTCGGTTTTCGCCGAAAATTCGTTCCAGAATGCTGCTCAAGTGCCATTACCGAACGAATTTACTTCCTTAAGAAATAATGTCACATAGGTTAGTCTATTTCAGACCCACAAAAATACACTTGCAACAGCACTTACGAAAATACACTTACATAAATGTTCGAGTTTGGAGATGCACGAAAACCGAGGGACCACTGTATATGTATATATATACAGTGGACCCCCGACTAATGAGCAAAATTCATTCCAGAAGCCTGCTCAAGTGCCATTACCGAACGAATTTACTCCCTTAAGAAATACAGTGGTCCCTCGGTTTTCGCCGAAAATTCGTTCCAGAATGCTGCTCAAGTGCCATTACCGAACGAATTTACTCCCTTAAGAAATAATGTCACGTAGGTTAGTCCATTTCAGACCCCCAAAAATACACTTACAAAAGCACTTACAATATTATACTTACAATTTACGATTTCAGGGTGCTCACTGGGTCCACTGTACATACATATACAGTGGTACCGGTTACGATATTTTGTCAGAATGCTGTTCAGTGCATTACCAAACGAATTTATCTCCTTAAGAAATGATGTAAATAGACTAGTCCGTTAGACCCAGTACACTTACAAGCATTTAAAATAAACTTACATAAGGGTGTGTTTGGGACCATCAACGGGTACCACTGTATACAGTGGACCCCCGGTGTTCGTGATGCTCCAAACTTGAACAATTATGTAAGTGTATTTTTATAAGTGCTTTTGTAAGTGTATATTTGGGGGTCTAAAAGGACTAGTCTAATTTACATTATTCCTTATGGGAACAAATTCGTTTGGTAACGGCACTTGAACAGCATTCTGGAACAAATAAATCATGAACACCGGGGGTCCACTGTACATACCTATATATAGGTATGTACACATACATACATATATATATGACATACATACATGTATGTATGTCATGCCAGGCATTTCCTGCTTTATACATTGATATTCCTTCTATGAAAAGTGCACAAAACTCAAAGTTGTATTAGATGAAGCCCACTTAACATATAGAATATGCAGATAATGTATATTTCAAAACTGTATTGCCCTCAAACATATTTCTACTATTTGTTCATGACTATGCGTATTATTTCCCCCCAAAACGCATGTGATTATTCTTCTTGTAGACATCGCAAAGACAATCTGCAGCAATAATACTTTCACTCCCATATAGTATTTCCTATCAAATGCATAGCTCTTTTCTTTTCTTAAAATATAATTATAATTGTGAAAATATATGAGAGAGAAAAAACAGAGCTGATGGGAATATACTATGAAGATAGAACTTTACCTAACAACACAAGAAGAGAGGAGGACCAGGTAATTATAAATATTACAAAATACTCAGGGGATTAAGGCAGAATGGATAAGGATAGGTTGTTTGAGATGCAAGATGGGAAAACCAAGGGACAGATGGCAGCAAAAGATGCAAATAAGCCATAAGAGTTTAATTAAAAGCTTATTTCATTCTCAGAGTGATAAATGAATATATTAGACAAAGCAGTGGTAGTGTCTGACAAGTTGTACATGAATAGTATACAATACATCCACCTTTGCTAATTGTAAGTTTAAATTAACCTCACAAACTGCAAATTTCTGGTATAAGTAGGGTCACCAAACGTGAGTGGAATTACACACAACAAACCTGCATAAAGCAAGGAACACCTATGTATTGTATTAAATTTTTTGGATAATGCTGACAGTTATTGTATCTTTTGTTTTTGAATCTATTGTACCTTTATAATGGAATGCTCAACCAAAGATATAATATGACTGAAAGATTACATTGTATACTTTTTACACCTTATACAGTATAAATATTATCAACATTCTGAACCAAATATAATACTAATACATATAGAAAAATCATATCTAACACTCTAATGTTGGTGTAACATTAATTAATATATACATCAATTCAGAATATAAATTCAATATGAATTTTAAAATTGTATGAATTGAAAAACTACTACAAAAACTAAAAATTGTTTTATCATAGTTAAAATCTGAAATGAAAACAAAATCAATTTTACATCTAAGACAACTGAAAAAATTTAACGCCAGTAAACTGACAATAATTCTGCTTATACTATGGAATATGAATATGGTGACCACTGCACCAATTTATATGGTGACCACTGCATCAGTTCATATGGTGACCACTGCACCAGTTTATATGTTGACTACTGTAGTTTATATGGTGACTACTGCACCAGTTTATATGATGACCACTGCACCAGTTTATATGGTAACCACTGCACCAGTTCATATGGTGACCACTGCACCAGTTTATATGTTGACTACTGCAGCAGTTTATATGGTGACCACTGCACCAGTTTATATGGTGACCACTGCACCAGTTTATATGGTGACCACTGCACCAGTTTATATGGTGACCACTGCACCAGTTTATATGATGACCACTGCACCAGTTTTTATGGTGACCACTGTACCAACTTATATGATGACTGCTGTAAAAATTTATCATATGGTGATCACTGCATTAGTTTATATGGTGACCACTGTACCAACTTATAATATGGTGACCACTGCACCAGTTTATATGGTAACCACTGTACCAACTTATATGATGACTGCTATAAAAATTTATCATATGGTGATCACTGCATTAGTTTTTATGGTGACCACTGTACCAACTTACAGTATGGTGACCACTACCAACTTATAGTATGGTGACCACTGTACCAACTTATAGTATGGTGGCCATTGTACCAACTTATAGTATGGTGGCCACTGTACCAACTTATAGTATGGTGACCACTGTACCAACTTATAGTATGGTGACCACTGTACCAACTTATAGTATGGTGACCACTGTACAAACTTATAGTATGGTGACCACTGCATTAGTTTATGTGGTGACCACTCTACCAACTTATCACAGTATGGTAACCACTGTACCAACTTACCATAGTATGGTGACCAATGCAACTGTTTATATGGTGACCACTGCAATAGTTTACATGGTGACCACTGTACCAACTTATAACAGTATGGTAACCACTGCAATAGTTCATATGGTGACCACTGTAATAGTTTATATGGTGACCACTGCAATAGTTTACATGGTGACCACTATAATACTTTACATGGTGACCACTGCACCAACTGAAACAAGCAAACACAGAGACCATCTTCATTTAATGAAGTTATACAGTAAGTTTAAAAGCCTAAAATTCTATAAATGACTGTATTGTTTTGTTTATCTAGATGGACAGGCTTGTGTAACGTGTCTCATCTTCTCCACACTAAGTCATACAGTGAGATATTTGCTATTATTTCTCTTTTTGGCAACAGACACAATACAAATTCAATTCTTTAAGAGCTGTTAAAATAAATATTTTATATAATTTTAATTACCTATTCCATCAGTTAACACAGATACTGGATAAGAAAAATCTAACATTTATTTAAGGTGTAGAAATAATGTTGGTAACTGTTTAACAGATATAGATTTTCGAATATATATTTAGAACAAACTCAGTAACACAGATGATCTATCCTTCTATAATATACATATTAAAATCTAAGCTTTCATAAGTCATACAATGAGATCACATTTTCTGTTTATTTTTAAAAAAACAAATAATTCTCACCAAAATTGGAAAATAAGGATTGTGTAAATATAATGATCCTTTTAACTATTCATTAGTGTATTTGAATATAAAATGTAATACATAGAACATTTGATGCAGTAGTCCAGTACAGTAGATACACATATTTTTTTCCATATACGTATAAGATATTATATCTGATCTTTAGATTTAAAAGGTGACAGAACTGCAAAATTGCATTAATTAACATATGTCAATGTAATATAGAACTCTATAATTATATTCACTGATTAACAACTTGGATTGGTTCGCCATTTGCACGTCGAGTGAGGAAGAAGTGAAGAATTCCTGCCTGGGCCATGACATCAACAGTCCCAGCTGCTAATTTTTCAGCTGGTGATGGGTTTCCAGCTTTAGCTCCGGGTCGCAAGAGTGTTGGACCGAACACTGTTGCTAGATTATGCAGTGACATTTTGTTTAGATGCTCCATTTCATGAATTCTGTAAAAGAAATCAAAACTGTTGGAATTTTTTTAAGAGATTATCTTAGTTACTGACTTGTACATTTACTAACCTTACAAGCTCAAGTACTATAGGTATACAGGAGGGCCCTGCTTATACAGCAGGTTAGGTTCAGGGTTACTGCTGTAAAGTGAAAATTGCTGTAAAGTGAAACAGCCATTTTCACTTTCAAAATACATATAAAAGTCTGATAATATGATTATCATACTTTCAATGAGCAATATAGCTAGACCTAAAAAATGCACATACAATACACACATTACTTACCTTAAAATATTTTCATCCTTAGTTTATAGTGAGTGGTGAATATATTTTTTGTAGGAAGTCTGAATAAAAGAAAGAAGAATTATAAATGAAAACCACTGCATTATTGAAATGTCATAAAGCAAAGTGGGGCCTGCCTGTACTAAGACTAATTAAAAAATTATAATCAATCCATTAATTATAATTTATTGGTTAATATCAAGGAGAAAATCATGAATCAAGGACTCACTTTACCAGCCTAATGATGGCCTTATCTACTGGATCTTTATCTCTAGGTCCTACCTATCTCTAGGTTCCACCTATTATCTCTAGGTCCCCCCTATCATCTCTAGGTGCCCCCTATTATCTCTAGGTCCCATCTATTATCTCTAGGTCCCACCCATTATCTCTAGGTACCACCCATTATCTCTAGGTCCCACCTATTATCTATGGTGGCCCATGGCCTGATGGGAAACGCTCTCACTTCACACACTGAGGGTCCAGGTTCGATTCCCGGCGAGGGTAGAAAGATTGGGCATGTTTCCTTACACCAGCTGTCCATGTTCACCCATCAGTATAATGGGTACCCAGGTGTTAGTTGACTGGTGTGGGTCGCATCCTGGGACAAAAGTGACCTAATTTGTCCGAAATATTCTGCATAACAAGCGGCTTTCTATATAGCAGTATATCATTGAAGTCAGCTAGGCCTGTATACCTTGTACATGTACTTGTAGAAATAAAGATTTTTTTTTTCAACAAGTCGGCCATTTCCCACCGAGGCAGGGTGACCCAAAAAGAAAGAAAATCCCCAAAAAAGAAAATACTTTCATCATCATTCAACACTCATCTCACTCATACATAATCACTGTCTTTGCAGAGGCACTCAGATACTACAGTTTAGAACAGTAAAGAAGAAATAAAGAATATTATATTAGCATTATATTATTATTATTAGGTCCACCTATTATCTCTAGGTCCTACCTATTAACTTTCAACTTACCAACATCAAATATTCCTGTTGTCATGTCTATTTTTAAAGGTTCTCCTCATAAATTATGACACAAGTAGAACCAGACTGACTGGTCAGTTTTTATTTTTTTTGCCATGTGTGAACAGAAGAACAGCTCTCCACTACTTCTTGTATTGAATGATACATATGGGAATATACTGTAGTATATAGTGCTTTATAACTTGCACATTTTTTTGTGAAGACAGTTGAACCCTTTAAGTCACTGAGTTAGGTTCCCGAAAGTGATGTGAACACGGAAATCTCTTTTATACCTGATATACCTTTGATGAGTTTCGAGAATCTTACTACTCTTGGAGCCCAGCCATGGGCTCCAAGAGAATAGCCAAGCAACAAGTAAATAAAAAAGACAATGGGAATCAAGATAAACATTGAAGATGAGGAATGCAAATTATCAGGGTTCGACTATAATAATAACAATATTCATAAATTATGTAAAGATTACAATCTAAATATTAACAAGATGCCCTTTAAAAAATAATAAAATTATTATTACTTACTTAACTAAATGTTCTAAGAGATATGCTATAATAGACTGATTTAACTGAGGAAGTGATGAAAAGAGTTTGAGCAGTGTGGTCTTCTTGTACTCAGGATCTGTAGCGCTAAAGGCATCAAAAAATCGTAGGGTACAATTCACTTGTGTAGAGTGCTTCAGGAAGCTCACGTAGGAACAGCTTGAGCAGTCCTGTCACAGAATGAATATCCACTTCTTTGACAAGTTGTTCTGCTTCATAAGGATCTGAAAAAAGATATACAGTACTGTACAGTGGACCCCCAGAAATTAGCCGGTCTGATTATTGGCCGGCTCGATTTTCGATCGCTTTTTTCGGCCCAATTTTACCCCGATTATCGGCCGTTTCCCTGATTATCGGCTCACGTACCAGACCTATCGGTCTGCCCATGCTTGCGTGCCTCCCCACACAGGCGTCATGAGCCAGTCTAGCTTTGTTTACCAATGAGTGAACATTACCCAGCGTGCTCATTCAAACATTTCACAATAAATTTATTGTGTTTATTGTTTGTTTAGTGATTGTCATTGTGAAATAAGTCACCATGGGTCCAAAGAAAATGGCACCCCTGTGGTAAAGAAAGTGAGGAACACCATTGAACTGAAGGAGATAGTAGAAAAATATGAGAGTGGCATACGTGTGGGGGAGCTTGCCAGGATGTACAACAAAAACAAATCTACTATCACCTCTATCCTGGTAAAGAGAAAAGAACTCAAGGAAGCTGATGTTGCAAAAGGTGTTAACATGTTTGCCAAAAATAGATAAAAAAAAGTGGATGAGGTTGAGAAGTTGTTGGTGGTGTGGATCAACGAAAAACAGATAGCGGGTGATAGTGTTTCCATGGCGATAATTTGTGAAAAGGCAAGGCAGTTGCATGCAGATCTTGTCAAGAAAATGCCTGGAACCAGTGCTGATGTGAGTGATTTTAAGGCCAGCAAAGGCTGGTTTGACAGATTTAGGAAACGTAGTGGCATACACAGTGTTGTAAGGCATGGTGAGGCAGCCAGTTCAGACAAACGTGCTGCTGAAAAATTTGTGACTGAATTTAAGGGGTTTGTAGACACTGAAGAAGGGAAGTAACCCCAGAGAGGGACTTGTTACCTGAAGTCCTTTTGGAGGGGGATTCCCCTTCCAAACACTAAGCCCTCCCTCACTCCTCCTCCCTATCTTCCAGATGCCAGCAAGTCTCTTCAATAAAGGTAAGTAAATGTTATTTTAAATTTAAATTTATTATGTGTTATTTCTTCTTTCTTTCAACAAATCGGCCGTTTCCCACCAAGGCGGGGTGGCCCAAAGAGAAAAACAAAAGTTTCTCTTTTTAACTTTATTAATGTATACAGGAGAAGGGGTTACTAGCCCCTTGCTCCCGGCATGGCTTACGGAGGAAGAATTCTGTTTCACTTCCCCATGGAGATAAGAGGAAATAAGAACAAGAACTAGTAAGAAAATAAAAGAAAACCCAAAGGGGTGTGTATATATATGCTTGTACATGAATGTGTAGTGTGACCTAAGTGCAAGTAGAAGTAACAAGACATACCTGAAATCTTGCATGTTTATGAGACAGAAAAAAGACACCAGCAATCCTACCATCATGTAAAACAATTACAGGCTTTCGTTTTACACTCACTTGGCAGGACGGTAGTACCTCCCTGGGCGGTTGCTGTCTATCAACCTAATACCTAGGATGTGTTATTATATGTTTTGTGTATGTAAAACTATAGTTAATCTTTAAAAAATGTATTTTTTGTGAATATTTTTGGGTGTCTGGAATGGATTAATTGTATTTACATTATTTCTTATGGGAAATAATGGTTCAGATATCAGCCAGTTCGATTTTAGGGCTAGCTCCTGGAATGGATTACGGCCGATTTCCGGGGGTCCACTGTATATACAAGATTATATAAGTACATGTATACATAAAAACAGGAAAGAAGTATTATGAATGCTAAATCTGAAACTTTAATTATATTCAGTGAAACAAACATCTACTTAAAAGTATAAATTCTCTCCTTCAAAAGCCAAAATGAAACATGATTAGTGACCATAAGAAAACTTTATTTTGCAATCTATTTCATTAAAAAATTAAAGAAAAGAAAACTTACTTGATTCAAAAGATTTCTTTAGTTTAGTTATATCAGATGCTAAGCCAGAGACTCTGTAAATTCCAACTTCTTGCATCCCTCGTCTTTCAACCTCTCGAACACACCGAGTTACAATAAATGGTACACTTCTCTTCTCTCGTCTGAAGGATAAAAATGATTTTCTACATATGCAATATATACTGTATTTGTGAAATAGCATTTAGATACAAGTGATTCATTTGTCTAACCTGCAAAAAATGACTTCTGAGAAATTTACTTCAATAACTTAGATCAAAGGCTTTTTCAAACTAATTAAATTTGACTGCAGTGTAATTGAGCAGATTTTGCCCAGCCTTCAATAACTTCTGCCTCTATTCCAACATCTCAAGAGATAATAATAGAAGTAATAATAATAATAATAATAATAATAATTTGGAATTTTGTTATTGTTGAGTGCCTATTCTTTTAAGAAATTTACAAGCACTTGCACAGCAGTCCTAAATGGAACAGTAACAACAATGACGATGATATGCTAGTTTATATTCAAGAAACAATTGCAACAATTAGTCATATACAAAATCGTCTCCATGCAATGAATGGAGCAGTGGTGTAGTGGAGTGATGCAGAGTGGTGGAGAGAGATCAAGTGAAAAGTGAAGCAATGATCTTTCTCTCTGGACTACAACACGTCTTACCACTCAGTGGCCATGTGGAACTTATTTTGGATGTTATTAGATGTATTTTCACATTGAGCATTATCAAAATTTTGAAGTGACATCACATCTTGGGCATAAAAAAAGTTATCACAACAATTTATGTACAAGAAATATTTCCCTTAGGTCCACATACTAAGTACCTACCAAGACCAGGCCTGGCTGGAGGCTACACTGACAAAGTGCTCATGAGGCTAGGTGAATGATCATTATACAATACAGTCATCCCAATAAATTTACAGGCTTTCATATTCATGATTTTAATTATAAATTTTTTTTACTAAAAAAGGGCAACTGGCAAATATATTGAATTATCTAACATTTTTCGGACTCAATGATTCATCTATGCCCAAATCTTTTTCTTATTCTGGTCATCATTTCTTATGAATGTCAATATTATCCACATTAAAGTGATATACAATGGACCCCCGAGTTTCGGTCATAATTCATTCCAGAAGGCTGCTCAAGTGCCATTACCGAACGAATTTACTCCCTTAAGGAATAATGTCAAGTAGGTTAGTCCATTTCAGACCCCCAAAAATACACTTACAAAAGCACTTACAATATTACACTTACATAATTGTTCGATTTCCAAGGTGACCGAAACTTGGGGGTCCACTGTACTACAGACACAATACACAAAATGAACCCAAGCCTCAAGCAAAACATTATGCAGACTTAATTTTGTATTATGTGCAGTTTCTAATTTCATGAGACCTCTAGGAACATAGCTCACCAAGAATTTATAGAGATGACTGTCCTATAAAGGAATGAAACAGTATTCGTTTTTCTTATTCATTGTCACTTCAGTGTCCCAAAATGAACCCAACACAAATAAAAACAGCTCCAAAATCATCTACCAGGGAACTACACTGTTCAATTATAAAATGAATTCTCATTTTAGATATCTTCTTTCAACAAACCCCTTCTCCTGTATACATTACTAAAGCTAAAAAGAGAAACTTTTGTTTTTCTCTTTGGGCCACCCCGCCTTGGTGGGAGACGGCCGATTTGTTGAAAGAATTTTAGATATACAGTGGACCCCCGAGTTTCGTAAACCCCGGAAATCGTACATTTATGTAAGTATAATATTGTGAGTGCTTGTGGAAAAGTATTTTTGGGGGTCTGAAATAGACTAACCTACGTGACATTTTTCCTTAAGGGAGTAAATTCGCTCGGTAATGGCACTTGAGCAGACTTCAGGAGTGAAGTTTTTACGAAACTCGGGGGTCCACTGTATTAGTGCAAAAAGTGATGAGTGAAAAGTGACAAGGCAGTTTCAGGTTAGTGAATGTAGGATGAATTATCTGCACACACATGTTGAATGATGGTGAAAGTGTTTCTTTTTGGGTCACCCTGCCTCAGTGGGAGATGGCCGATGTGTTGGGAAAAAAAATTAACCCTATCTTTCTGTGAAGGATAATACTCAACACATCTTTCTCAAAATCCACTAAGATAATCAGTTTAAAAGTTGGATCAAAGTGATATTAAGGTGATACTTAAATTGGATATAGAGAGATAGTGCCACCCACAGGTATGGCTACTGAGACTACATTTCACTCTGGGCTGAGCTTTATCAAGTCAACTGATAAAGCTCAACCCTGAGAGAAACAGTCCAAATAAAAGCTGTTCTGCATATCCTTCATATACAGTGCATACCTTTGATGGGTTTCCAGAGTCTTCTTACTCCTGAAGCCTGGGTCAGGTATAAGGTGTCATTATACCAATGACATATAACTAGATCTGCTGTTTTTCACTTTAAATAAGATATTTATACAGGCACTCATCACTTAACGACCGCGTTCCATTTTTATGACTAGGCCGTTAAGCAAATTGGTCGATAAGCAAGGAGCGTCATCATTGGAGTTATCAGCAGGGTTATCAGGAGTTGTAGAGGGCCCAGGTAAGTGAGATGACGGCGAGGAAATGGTAGGACTTGTAGGGGTAGGGGTCTGGGGTGTTGCTTTCGTGAAGAATCCCATTAGTGTGATCTGCTTTGTAACTTTCTTTTTTCCTTCATAAATTTCACGATAGAATCGTAAAAGTTCATTCATTTGCCATTCCACTTTCATGAACCATTCAACATTCAGGTCCATACCCTCTAGTTCTAATACAGCCACATTCACTTTCCAGAACACACCAGCTAACCCCTTTACAGTGAACTTCTTTTGTACCTCCATTCTTTCCTCTTCTTCTTTCTCTTCCAAGTGCTGCTGCACTTCGTTAGTTAGCTCTCCCTCAACATATTCCACTAATTCTTCAATATCTTCCAATTAACATCTAAATTAAGCATGTTAGCACTTCTATGACCAAAGTTCTCATACAGCGTACAATACTGAATGATTGGAGAGCTGGTCATAAGTCCGCGCAGTCGTTAAACAGGTAGGTCGTTAAGTGAGGAATATCTGTACTGTGTTTTGAAAACATTCCCCTTACAAAGAGGATCAGAGTAAATCATATTCAAATAATGATAATTTATGTGTTTCTGTTAAATATCATGTCAATTTAGGTCAAATCTGTAATCATATTATCAACATGATAATTACCCGGCAAATTCCAACTTAATTGCTTACTTATTATCTTACCTGGAAATAACAGAAATACTGGCACCAAAAAGTCCCGAGGACTTGCCAGTGGGCACTCTTCTAAGTGTTGCCTCTGGGGGTAGGAACTTGAGGACCACAACTAACACAAGGTCCTGTAGACTTACACGTCGCTCAGTTAAAGTACTACTCAACCAAGATCGTGAGAGCTGTAAAGAAAAAATTACATTTACATCATTTTTAAAAAATAAATGTTTGCCCCTAACCAATACTATCTTAAAAGGCATAATCTTTAAATTACAATAAATTATTTACAAGTCTGTGGGTGTATGTGTGTGTGTGCGTGTGTATGTATATATTATTTATGGTACTATATGTAAGGCTGTGTGTTTTCGCCCCCTTATACAGCAGGTTAGGTTCCGACCGGACTACTGCTGTAAAGTGAAAATCACTGTAAAGTGAAATACAGTGGTCCCTCGGTTTTCGTGCATCTCCAAACTCGAACATTTATGTAAGTGTATTTTCGTAAGTGCTGTTGCAAGTGTATTTTTGGGGGTCTGAAATAGACTAACCTATGTGACATTATTTCTTAAGGAAGTAAATTCGTTCGGTAATGGCACTTGAGCAGCATTCTGGAACGAATTTTCGGCGAAAACCGAGGGACCACTGTATAGCCTTTTTTTCACTTTCAAATGCATATAAAATCTGATAACATGTTTACACTATCATATATTAAGTGAGCAATAGAGCTAGGCCTAAAAATGCATCTACAGTGGGGCACTGGTTTACGGTGCTTCACTTATTGTTTAGGGTTGCAAACCTTAGAGCCGTACAAATGTGACCTTCCTGTATTTCAGCAGCAGATGCTATGCTCAAGCATACTGCTTAGGGGTTTGACTGCTACTTTAAAAACTATTAAATAAATAAAATATAGTAAACAAACCTCAAGGTGAGTTTTTCCCCTCAGTTGTGTTCCAAGTTTTGGATGATCCTCGTAACACAGAATACGTAGAGTTTGCGAACCCTCAAGCTCAATGATGAAATCTTGATTCCAGTGAGGTTCTACACCTTCAGTGATCTTGGTTTTAGCTTTACGGAAAAAGTGTCCATATGAATCTACTTCAAAGCACACATACATATCTGTTAATAAAAAAAAAGAATTACCAGCTCAATTTACATAACAGTGCTGACTCATTAATAAGCATATAAAAAAATTACTGCAGTTAATAAAAAAATTAATCAGTTAAATATGCAGGAGAAAACATTGAAAACATTTATAGTGTATCTATAATTTTTCATCACATCAGCTATTTACCACCAAGGTTGGAAAAAATAAGTAAAGGTATAAAGAAAAAGATGATGGGAGAAGCAGTGTTCTGTTCAAGAATATGACTGAAATATTTAAGTTGTAGGAATGTAATAAGGTAGATGCTGAAAAGTGTGTATGAGGTGGTACACAGGTGATGCAATCATTACCCCTTTGACTGTCGCAACCCCTAATCCTGAGTGCTCTCCTGTTGTCGCAAAATTTTCGAAATAAAAAATAATTATTTTGTCTTATGAAATGATAGAGAATCTTTTCCCGATGGTAATGACACCGAAAGTATGAAATTTGATGGAAAACGGAATTACGCTCTCGCGAAGTTAGTGATCGCGGCAATATGTACGCATAGGCAATTTCGCCGACTTTGAGCCCTATTTTCGGCCAATTCCATTGTTCCAGTCTACCAAACTCATATCTATTTCTTTAGAACTCCATTTGTTCTATTGATTGAGTACAAGAAACCACCAATTTACCGATTTCAACTACCCAATAAAGTGGTCAGAAATTGGCAATTTGGCCAATTTCATGCAAAATAAAAAAGTTGTCAATTTCAAAATAGGGTCCAGAACAAACAATGCAGACATTCCTGGCACTAAAATAAGATGTTATCTGTTCATTAGTCATGTCTTTAGGCCCCTCTTATATTACTCTTACTTTCTATTTTGATTTTTTATTCACACAAAAAATAGAAGATTTACCGTTATGCAGACTATTGCATTATTGTAAAAATGGTATAAATAATATCAGTGCACTTGTGAAAGAATATTAGACTCACCAATTGATGTGTATTGGACGCGTGGCGTGATTTGTTTACTCTTGAATATTTGCAAAAATCGAACATTTCCGCTACTTTGAGCTCAATTTCAAGGTCGTTTTCATCATGAAACTAATCAAAAACATCTATATTTCTGTAGTATGTTTTCCATTCTATCAAATGAGACCACGAAAAAGAGAATACAACCATAAATACTATATGAAAATACACCTCAAAGACGGCGTTTTAATCCAAAAACACGGTCAGAGTTTTTTTCTCTCATTATGCACTGCGTGCTGCAGGATTTTTTTTATACAGCGCACACTGACCACACAGACCCATTCTCTCATATGTGGGCCTACCAGCTTTCTCCCGCTTGATCTGAAGCCGCTAGAATTTACGCGTCTTAATACGTCTGAAACAGTGGCTCATAACACGTATATATACGACCGAAACAGTCAAAGGGTTAAAGACAATAGTCATCAAGAGTGGTACAGGCAAGTGCAATATATGCTAGGAAGTGGGAACACTGCTGGTGCCAGAATAGTGCACTACCTCCATAGGGCAGTGCTAGGCCAGTCTACAAACCAAGATTATTATTTTTTAATTTAACAGCTGTTTCCTGTCAAGGAAGGATGACCCAAAGAAGAAGAGAACACATTCACCAACTTTCACTCAAATGCAATCTTTCCAGTAGTGTGCTGACATCACAACATTTCAACCCATCCTTCAGAATGTATGCACAAGATGATATAAGCTACTGAAATCACAATTAACCCAAGACAGTGAAGTTGAGTGTTCTTGCTCATTATACTACTAGCACCTGACATCAAATATTTTATTTTTAACGCTCGCTTGTTTCAATCGCTGGTGTCATGTGGAATCTGGTACCCGTCTGCTGGCGTAGCTGGAGAAAGCATTGAAGAGTCACGTGATCACACCTGAGGTCAGAGCTCCAGTCCATACCTCACCCTCTCTCGACAAACCAGCTGTATCCCACTGAGGCAGGGTGGCCCAAAAGGAAAAAGGAAAGTTTCTCCTTTTAAATTTAGTACAGGAGAAGGGGTTACTAGCCCCTTGCTCTCAGTATTTTAGTCGCCTCTTACAACACTCATGGCCAAATAATTATTATTTTTTTATTTTTTATTAACACAGGCCGTTTCCCACCAAGGCACGGTGGCCTGACAAAGAAAAACTTTCATCATCATTCACTCCATCACTGTCTTGCCAGAGGCATTCTTACACTACAGCTACAAAACTGCAATATTAACACCCCTCCTTCAGAGTGCCGGCACTGTACTTCCCATCTCCAGGAATCAAGTCTGGCCTGCCGGTTTCCCCGAAACCCTTCATAAATGTTACCTTGCCTACACTCCAACAGCATGTCAAGTCCTAAAAACCATTTGTCTCCATTCGCTCCTATCTAACACGCTCACGCACGCTTGCTGGAAGTCCAAGCCCCTTGCACACAAAACCTCCTTTACCCCCTCCCTCCAACCTTTTCTAGGCCGACCCCTACCCTGTCTTCCCTCCACTATAGATTTATACACTCTCGAAGTCATTCTATTTTGTTCCATCCTCTCTATATGTCCAAACCATCTCAATAACCCCTCCTCAGCTCTCTGGATAATAGTTTTGGTAATCCCATACCTCCTCCTAATCTCCAAACTATGGGTTCTCTGCATTATATTCACACCACACATTGCCCTCAGACATGACATCTCCACTGCCTCCAGCCTTCTTGTTGCAACATTCACAACCCATGTCTCACACCCATACAAGAGTGTTGGTATAACTATACTCTCATAACTCACGAAATCGTAATGACACGATTGCAAACAAACCATACCACGGGTGGGGTTCGAACCCGCAATCGTGTCATTACGATTTCGTGAGTCATGTTGATGGCTTTGAGGGAGACTTGAGCTAGAGTTCGTCACGGCCATGCTAGCGGGAGATTCGTCTGTAAAAACTTGCATTTGTGGACACAGTGGTGCCTATGCTAACCTTCCTATGGTGTAGAAATAAACCTAGTTGGATGAATCTTATTGAAGCTAGCTGGCCCAGTGGCTTATGCGACGGTCTGGAGTTTTGAGACTCTGTGACCGCGGGTTCGAACCCCACCCGTGGTATGGTTTATACTCTCATACATTTCCCTCTTTGCTTTCATGGATAAAGTTCTCTATCTCCACAAGCTCCTCAGTGCACCACTCACCTTTTTCCCCTCGTTAATTTTATGATTCACCTCATCCTTCATATACCCATCTGCTGACACATCCACTCCCAAATATCTGAACACATTCACCTCCTCCATACTCTCTCCCACCAATCTGATAGCCAATCTTCCATTATCTAATTTTTTTGTTATCCTCATCACCTTACTCTTTCCTAATTTCACTTTTAATTTCCTTCCTTTACATACCCTACCAAACTTATCCACCAACCTCTGCAACTTCTCTCCAGAATCCCCCAAAAGCACAGTGTCATCAGCAAAGAGCAGTAACTGTGACAACTCCCACTTTGTGTTAGATTCTTTATCTTTTAACCCCACACCTCTTGCCAACACCTGAGCATTCAATTCTCTTACAACTCCATCTATAAATATATTGAACAACCACGGTGACATCACACATCCCTGTCTAAGGCCTACTTTTACTGGGAAATAATCTCCCTCTTCCTAGGTAGTAGGTTGGTAGACAGCAACCCCCCAAGGAGGTACTACCGTCCTGCCAAGTGAGTGTAAAATGAAAGCCTGTAATTGTTTTACATGATGGTAGGATTGCTGGTGTCTTCTCTTCTGCAAGATTTCAGGTATGTCTTATTACTTCTACTTACACTTAGGTCACACAACACATTCATGTACAAGCATATATATACACACCTCTCTGGGTTTTCTTCTATTTTCTTACTAGTTCTTGTTCTTATTTCCTCTTATCTCCATGGGGAAGTGGAACAGAATTCTTCCTCCATAAGCCATGCGTGTCGTAAGAGTCGACTAAAATGCCGGGAGCAAGGGGCTAGTAACCCCTTCTCCTGTATACATTACTAAAGTTAAAAAGAGAAACTTTTGTTTTTCTCTTTGGGCCACAACGCCTTGGTGGAATACGGCCAATTTGTTGAAAGAAGAAGAAAGATACACAAAAATGAGCAAACCTGTTTGGGTCATACAGCACTTGACACCAAATAAATGTAATGCTTGTCTCACTATATAGCATAATGTGTTTATTACACAAAATAGAATAAGGATGAAATAGGATGTAATAAAAAGTTTAGTGTTGCTCAAATGCCAGATCAACCTGGTTGTGATAGCTGTATGGGCTAGTGAGAAAAAAATAGCAATAGTTACTGGTCTCAGGCCAATACTGAACTCCTGTTCCTTGGATGAGGGATGAATTACCTCAACTGGAACCATTTTTCCTCACATAATTCCATAAGGGTAAGGGGCAGATTACTTCTTATTCATATCCTGGCCTTGAGGCCAGAATGTAACCTTAAACAACTGTCCACATAAATCGCAGGTAAGATGACTATGAGGGACTTCACAAGGTGCATCTTGAAACTCAATTTTTCACATCAAGGTGAGCAGAAAGTAAGTAAATAAGTAAGTTTATTCAGGTATACACAAATACAGTTACATAGAGTATCATACATAGCAGCATATGTGTAGAGAACCTAGGATAACTCAAAAAAGTCAGACAACATATGCATGCATATGTACATATGTATGTATGTACGCAAAACAACCACTGTGAAAAAAATAGTGAAATTCCAAGCGCTTTCATGATTTCTCACATTATCAAGGAACTGCAAAAACAAAACATCAACAGGAAGGCATATAAAGGGTCAAGACTACACCTCATAATCACGTCACCACCCGGCTGTGAAACACACCTGATACTCTACCCAAGCATTAAATTTTTTACTTGTCTAATGTATCATTAAATTCTTCCCAAATTTTATTAATTATAAATGAATCCAATTTATATAAACAAAAAGAAATATTCATATTATTTTCAAAACAGCTTTTTATGAAACATGATTCTATTATATTCCTGTCGACCATGGACTTGCTTGATACAACTTTTTCAGCCTTATGTATGTATGCATGTGTGTGTACTCACCTAGTTGTGGTTGCAGGGGTTGAGTCATACCTCCTGGCCCCGCCTCTTCACTGGCCGCTACTGGGTCACTCTCCCTGCGCCATGAGCTTTATCATACCTCTTCTTAAAGCCATGAATGGATCCTGCCTCCACTACATCGCTTCCCAAACTATTCCACTTCCTGACCACTCTGTGACTGAAGAAATACTTCCTAACATCCCTGTGATTCATCTGAGTCTTCAACTTCCAAATGTGTCCCCTTGTTGCTGTGTCCCATCTCTGGAACATTCCGTCTCTGTCCACCTTGTCAATTCCTCTCAGTATTTTATATGTCGTTATCATGTCCCCCCTATCTCTCCTGTCCTCCAGTGTCGTCAGGTCGATTTCCCTTAACCTCTCCTCGTAGGACATACCCCTTAGCTCCGGGACTAGTCTTGTTGCAAACCTTTGCACTTCCTCTAGTTTCTTTATGTGCTTGGCTAGGTGTGGGTTCCAAACTGGTGCTGCATACTCCAATATGGGCCTAACGTACACAGTGTACAGGGTCCTGAACGTGTGTGTGTGTGTGTGCGCATGCAAGCGTGTGTGCGTGCATGTGTGTGTATGTGTAAGGCACATATTTTCACAAGACTTGTTTCTCATCTTGGTTATAATGCAATACACTAAACTGTAATATTGATTATTTCTACAGTTGCTGTTAAAAAGATAACATACCACATGTAAGAAACTAGTGACTGTACTACTGCATATGGTAAAGTTTAACATGTATTATGTGGCCCTTACTTGCAGGACTTGTGAGGCCATGCAGACTAGACACTACTATGTGAAGATCACCGATCAGCAAAGAATCATCTCGACCTGATTTGAGCAAGAATGATCCCATATTTGTCTTTAAGAAGGACCGGCAAGATGTGATCCATTGCTGCAGCTCCTGCAGGGTAAGGGAGCTCCCTCCAACTCCTGGGGTGTTAGCCTGGAACAAGAGCATATTAAGTAAACTCTTACATATATACAAGATTAATCCATAAAAAAAAATTTAATCTCACATCCCCCCAAAAAAAGCTGCCACAAAAAGTGACATAATATTAAAATTAATAAAATACTTTTTATTATTCAATACACAAGCTATTATTGAAGGGTGCTCCTAGGCAGGCCTCAGGAATTGTTTAATGTTTTATGTTACATACAAAATATCAACACCACAGAATAAAAATATCATTAAACAGTAAACTGTTAAGGAATTTACATCAACATCTGATAAATATGGTAGAATATTAGGAACATTTAGTAACGATGGAACCTTGATAACACTGAAGCATTTAGGCTGACCATTAATTGTGGCTTAGTGATTCTACTGCTACACATATGTATACTATATTAGGATCAATTATTTGTTTACTCTTCCTATAGAGCAACAGAAAGTAATCAAGTATCATCTAATGTGATCTTTAATCATTGGCAAGAGCTGCTCCAGAAGTTTTTATAAAGGAGGGACTTTAGAGTAACAATCCAGTTGGAAGAGAGGACTAAAGCATTTGTCTTGAAGCTGCTGCTGCCCTTAAAATGAAAGTCCTCACTAAGATGAACAAAACCCCCAATGATTGGGTCATCATGTGACTAAGATCTGCATTGGAAAAATGTTCTTTTTCTTTCCCCCCAACAAGCAAAACACACACATAAGTAATAGATAAAATTTATTAAGGAATACACCACAGAACATAACCTATAAAAATACAGCATGTATTAACATAAAGTATGCTTGCTCCTGCATCAACGGGTGGTGGGATGTAATAGATGAAAATAAAGAAAAGCAATTCCTTTTAAAACCAGTACCAAATTAACACACCAGTTAAATCAAAAAGAAAAAACTCAAACCAGTATCTTAATCCACAGAAAAGTAGAATACTGCACTGTATATCTAACTAGCAAGACTCAACAATAAAAATTATAATAAAGTAATGTGGATGGAACAATTCATAACCAACCCATAATTTGGATCAGAAACCTTTTCTGATGTGTTGGTCTATCCTTTTTTCTTTTTTTTAACCTCAATGGCCGTCTGCCGCCAAGGCACATAGAAGTAAATACATTCACCATCATTCATTCAATCGCTGTCTTACCAAAGGTGTGCTGACATCACAACTCATATTACTCTCCGACTGCAACATCCCCACCCCTCATCAGAGAACAGGCATTGTACTTCCCACCTACAGAACTAAAGTCCAGCTAACCGGTTTCCCCATGAATCCCTAAATCTTGTTGGAGTGTGAGCATGGTAACTTTTATGAAGGGATTCAGATAAATCAGTTAGCTGGACTTGAGTCCTGGAGGTAGAAATTACAGTGATTGCACTCTGAAGAGGGGTAATGTTGCAGGTGGAAAGTACAATGCTTACACTCTGAAAGAGGGGTGACGATATTGCTGGTGGAGGGTAATCTCAATTCTGATATCAGCACACATGTGGAAAGACAGCAAATGAATGAATAATGGTGAATATATTTCCTTCTTTGGGTCACCCTGCCTTGATAGGGTATAGCCATTGCAGTAAAAAAAAATCATTATAAAATTTTCAAATTACTTTTTTTTTTAGCTATATCAATTTAAGCTTCTTGCTAATAAAGTAGTAATACCAAGGCTTATTTCAATATTTTCATTTTTTTATGGAAAAATGATACTTCTTGGGAAGAAACCAAATGACACATGACTTGGTGTAAGGGTTAATGAGGATACTTAGAGAGTACTGATGCAGGTAATTCAGTCTGTGACAAGGGAAATTTATAAACCCTATTATGTACTAGATACACACATCAGTGTGGCTGCAAGTAGGGATCGACTTAAGGTTAACTCCCTGCTAGCCAGACACACAATAATCACTTCAAACATGTACATGTGAAGAACAAGTGTAACATCAGAGACAAGCATGCATGCATCAGGAACTTAATCATCCTTGTTGTCCCTTCATCCCAAGAAGCTCCAGATCACCCTCGGAGACAGGCTGACTTTGAGAGACCTCAACAAAACAGAGACAGGCAGACAAATGGAGTGTGAGGCCTTCTTTATCTATGGAGGCAAAAACGGAAATGTAATAGAGTATAATGGTAACAACACTCTTATATGGGTGTAAAGCATGGGTTTTAAACATTACAGTGGGGAGGAGGGTGAAGGCAATGGAGATGTGTCTGAGGGCAATGTGTTGTATGAATATCATGCAGAGAATTCAAAGTTTGGAGATTAGAAGGTGCAAGGTTACTAGAGTACAGTGGACCCTCGGTTAATGAATACCCCGGAAATCGTGCAATTATGTAAGTATAATTTTGTAAGTTCTTGTGGAAGTGTATTTTTGGGGGTCTGAAATAGACTAACCTACGTGAAATTTTTCCTTAAGGGAGTAAATTCGTTCGGTAATGGCACTTGAGCAGACTTCAGGAGTGAAGTTTTTACGAAACTCGGGGGTCCACTGTATTATCCAGAGGACTGAGGAGGGGTCACTGAAGTGGTTTGAACATTTGGAGAAGATGGAGCAAAACAGGATGACTTGAAGGGTGTATAAATCTGTAGTGAAGGGAGGAGGGGTAGGAATCATCCTAAGAAAAGTTGGAGGGAGGGGGTTAAAGAAGGTTTTGTATAAGAGGGGCTTGGACATTCAACAGGCGTGTGTGAGCGTGTTAGATAAAAGTAAGAGGATGAAAGAGGTTTTTATGACTTGACATGCTGCTGAAGCCTGAGCAAGGTAACATTTATGATGGGATTCAGGGAAACCAGTTAGCCAGACTTGAGTTCTGGAAGTGGGAAATACAGTGCCTGCACTCTGAAGGAGGAGTGGGGATATTGTAGTCTGCAGAGGCATCTGAGCTGCAATGTCAGCATGCCTCTGGCAAGACAGTGATAGAATGATGGTGAAAGTGTTTCTTCTTTCTCAGGTCACCCTGTCTTAGTAGAAGACAGCCAGTGTGTTGAGAAATATACATATGTGTGTGTACGCACATGCATGTGCGTGCACGTGTGTGTATGCGTGTGCACATGTGAGCACCTGTATGAGTATGTAAACAGATGACTTATTTGAAAAAGAGTGTTCTAACACTATACTGGTGTTATAGAAGCTATATCGACAGTTAATTATCCCTGTAAGTAGTTCCAAGAAAACAAAAAAAAGAGCCCAGGATAGTCAAGTAAAATAAGGATTATTATAATTATAAACTACAATTTTATATGCAATACTTACCTGCAGTACTTGGATAGCTTCACCCCACTGGTCTCGCTCATATTCAGATGAAATTAGAAATGTATGGACTGAGCCAGCTCTTTTGGATATTCTGAAGGGAAGGTTAGGTGAAGCCAGCACCAACTGAGCTTCCAACTCTGCTAACTTCTTCCTCTGTTTCTCATTTCGAGTTGCATTGATGCGACTGGCCTACATGATGAAAACACACACACACACATTAATGAGTTTTGAATAATTTACACATTTTCACTTCTGCTATTTTTTAAGTTAAATCAAGGCATTGTTACTAATGTACAGTGAAAATATTTAGGTAATAAAATAAATCTGCATGTAATTTTTATAGCTACATGTAATTCATTGAGAAAATAATGATTCGCTGGTTACCCCTTTATCAGTTGCATTATCCACTCTCCTCAGCTGATCTCGTACTGTTGAGGCTTGAGACTTGAGAGACACTAAGTTTGGTGGATTAGACTCCTTAAGAGTCTCCGGTCCACTGTCGTTCAATACAGCTATATCATGGAGGCTAATATACCATTTAACCTCGAATGTAAACTTCTCCGATCTACCAGTCGGCTGGAAGTAGAAAATTGTGTCAGTTTATTAATACTTTATGTAAAGAAGTTTCTTAACTCCTGGCCACAAAAGTACAAGCTTTATATCAAGTGTAAATGCTGAAGAGCCAGCCACTGGTCATATTAATAAAAGATGTAGTTACTGAACGCAGTAAGAGACTGTCTATCAGTAACTTCAAGACTGCTTGGTGAGAAGCTTGTAGAACTTCTTGTAAGAGAACTAAGTTAAACATTTTGTATCTTCCATCACGTCTTGATGAAAATGGAATTACTGATTGAACTTAATGACTGAAACCTTATCTTCCATAATATTAATTAATGCCAAAGAAAGATATATCGCTAAATGCAAATAAGCACAAAAAATTCAATGAAATACTTCAATAATAAAAGAAATCTGTAGTTAAATTATTTAAGGAATACACTACATAAGTGTAATTATTTATTTGAAGAACTGGAACCAGGGATGATACACTTACTTTGTACTTAGCACACACTATAACATCGTTGAATAGGAAGAGGTGTCTCAGTTTTCGATTACCCTCCACCAGTTCAACAATGAATGAATTACGAACTAGATGCCGTTGAGGACGATCCTGAGCCTGAAAATATATCTTGGTTAACTCTTTGTCATACTTAAAATAATAATAATAAAAATAAAAGTATAACTAATAATACTTAATAATAATAATATTATTATTATTACTGTATAATATTATTAGTTATACTTTCATTATTATTAGTTTTTTTTTAAATAATAATAAAAGTATAACTAATAATATACAGTAATAATAATAATAATAAGAAGTGCTCCTTTTTCTTGTCCTTAGACTGACCCCACTTCTACTATTACTACTACACAGCACTGTATGACCCTTATAGGTTTAGCACTTGGTTTCTATTAAAATAATAATATTAATACTATGACTATCACTCCTTTACTACTACTATTGCTACTACCATTACTGTTGCTCCCTTCACACTCTACTCCTCTTTCTTCTCTTTTTTTTTATTAACACAACGGCCGCTTCCCACCAAGGCAGGGTGGCCCAAAAAAGAAAAACTTTCATCATAATTCACTCCATCACTGTCTTGCCAGAGGCGTGCTTACACTACAGTTATAAAACTGTAACATTAACACCCCTCCTTCAGAGTGCAGGTACTGTACTTACAATCTCCAGGATTCAAGTCCGGCCTGCCAGTTTCCCTGAATCCTTTCATAAATGTTACCTTGCTCACACTCCAACAGCACATCGAGTCCTAAAAACCATTTGTCTCCATTCACTCCTATCTAACACACTCAAGCATGCTTGCTGAAAGTCCAAGCCCCTCTTCTGCCCCTATAACTACTCTCCTTACTACTACCACTACTGCTTCTACCACTACTTCCACTACCAGCCTTACCACTGCCACTACTTTTTCTTCCTCTCTTGGTACCATCCCTGTCCCCCTTGCCTATATACGTATACTGGCTCCCTCACTCTTCTTTGTTAGTTATTTTTATTTTTATTAACACATCGGCCGATTCCCACCAAGGCAGGGTGGCCCGAAAAAGAAAAACTTTCATCATCATTCACTCCATCACTGTCTTGCCAGAGGGGTGCTTTACACTACAGTTATAAAACTGCAACATTAACACTCCTCCTTCAGAGTGCCGGCACTGTACTTCCCATCTCCAGAACTCAAGTCCGGCCTGCCGGTTTCCCTGAATCCCTTCATAAATGTTACTTTGCTCACACTCCAACAGCATGTCAAGTATTAAAAACCATATGCCTCCATTCACTCCTATCAAATACGCTCACACATGCTTGCTGGAAGTCCAAGCCCCTCGCACACAAAACTTCCTTTACCCCCTCCTCCAACCTTTCCTAGGCCGACCCCTACCCGCCTTCCCTCCACTACAGATTTATACACTCTCGAAGTCACTCTGTCTCGTTCCATTCTCTCTACATGTCCAAACCACCTCAACAACCCTCCTCAGCTCTCTGGACAATCGTTTTGGTAATCCCGCACCTCCTCCTAATTTCCAAACTCCAATTCTCTGCATTATATTCACACCACACATTGACCTCAGACATGACATTTCCACTGCCTCCAGCCTTCTCCTCGTTGCAACATTCATCACCCATGCTTCACACCCATATAAGAGCGTTGGTATAACTATACTGTCATACATTCCCTCTTTACTTCCATGGACAAGGTTCTTTGTCTCCACAGACTCCGAAGTGCTCCACTCACCCTTTTCCCTCATCAATTCTATGATTCACCTCATCCTTCATAGACCCATCCGCTGACATGTCCACTCCCAAATATCTGAATACATTCACCTCCTCCATACTCTCTCCTCCAATCTGATATCCAATCTTTCGTCACCTATTCTTTTTGTTATCCTCATCACCTTACTCTTTCCTATATTCACTTTCAATTTTCTTCTTTTACACACCCTACCAAATTCATTCACCAACCTCTGCAACTTCTCTTCAGAATCTCCCAAAAGCACAGTGTCATCAGCAAAAAGCAACTGTGACAACTCCCACTTTGTATTTGCTTCTTTATCTTTTAGCCCAACACCTCTTGCCAAGACCCTCGCATTCACTTCTCTTACAACCCCATCTATAAATATATTGAACAACCACGGTGACATCACACATCCTTGTCTAAGGCCCACTTTTACTGGAAATAGTCCCTTCCCTCCTACACACTCTAACCTGAGCCTCACTATCCTCATAAAAACTCTTTACTGCTTTCAGTAACCTTCCTCCTATTCCATACACCTGCAACATCTGCCACATTGCCCCCCTATCTACCCTATCATACGCCTTTTCCAAATCCATAAATGCCACAAAAACATCTTTACCCTTATCCAAATACTGTTCACCTATATGTTTCACTGTAAACACTTGGTCTACACACCCCTACCTTTCCTAAAGCCCCTTGTTCATCTGCTATCCTACTTTCTGTCTTACTCTTAATTCTTTCAATAACTCTACATACACTTTACCAGGTACACTAACAGAGAGATTTTGCCACCAGTGGCTAGTTTATTGCACCCTTCCATCTGTGGACAGGAAGAGCTATGGATACACAAGGCCTAGGCACTGGCCCGTTAACAATTGTACATTTGGGTTCATATCTACATTTCAATTATCTTAAGCAGGTATTTTATTTCATGAATAAGATATCTTGACATGTCATAGGTTTATTGTCTATCCTATTCCTAATAGTCCAATTAAGCACATAGTGTTACGACAGTACATATGCTGATTACACTAACAGACTTATTCCTATAATTTGCACTCTCTTGTCCCTTTGCCTTATACAAAGGACAATACACGCCTCTGCCAATCCCTAGGTACCTTACCCTCTTCCATACATTTATTAAATAATAGCACCAACCACTCCAAAACTATCCCCACCTGCTTTTAACATTTCTATCTTTATCCCATCAATCCCAGCTGCCTTACCCCTTTCATTCTACCCACTGCCTCACGAACTTCCCTACACTCACAACTGGCTCTTCCACACTCCTACAAGATGTTATTCCTCCTTGCCCTACACACGAAATCACAGCTTCCTGTCTTCATCAACATTTAACAACTCCTCAAAATATTCTCTCCATCTTCCCGATACCTCTAACTCTCCATTTAATAACTCTCCTCTCCTATTTTTAACTGTCAAATCCATTTGTTCTCTAGGCTTCCTCAACTTATTAATCTCATTCCAAAACTTTTTCTTATTTTCAACAAAATTTGCTGATAACATCTCACCCACTCTCTCATCTGCTCTCTTTTTACATTGCTTCACCACTCTTTTAACCTCTCTTTTTCTCTCCATATACTCTTCCCTCCTTGCATCACTTCTACTTTGTAAAAACCTCTCATATGCTAACTTTTTCTCCCTCTTTACATCATCATTCCACCAATCGCTCCTCTTCCCTCCCGCACCCACTCGCCTGTAACCACAAACTTCTGCTGAACACTCTAACACTACATTTTTAAATCTACCCCGTACATTTTCAACCCCATTGCCTACACTCTCACTAGCCCATCTATCCTCCAATAGTTGTTTATATCTTACCCTAACTGCCTCCTCTTTTAGTTTATAAACCTTCACCTCTCTCTTACTTACTGATTCTATTTTCCTTGTATCCCATCTACCTTTTACTCCCACTGTAGCTATAACTAAAAAGTGATCTGATATATCTGTGGCCCCTCTATAAACATGTACATCCTGAAGTCTACTCAACAGTCTATGTTAGTATGATTTTGTAAATGGTCCAAGTCGGACCGAAACATTGTTGCAAGCTTCTCTCTCCTATGTGCCGGTTATTTATGTAATAATAATCTGTACCAACCAGGCTGGGGTTAAGATATGGTAATACCCATGGAAAAAACCTAGTTAAATAACTTGCTGTATTATAATACATTAACTTACAAAAATTAATATATAAAATACAGTTGACCTCTGGATTTTGTCAATAATTCTTTCCAGAAGGCTGTTCGAGTGTCGTTACCAAACGAATTTGTTCCCATAAGGACGAATGTAAATTAGATTAGTCTGTTTCAAACCCCCAAAAATATACTTACAAAAGCACTTACAAAAATACACTTACATAATTGTTCGAGTTGGGAGTTGTACGAAATCCGGGGTTCCACTGTATCTCGCAAAATAATATATAATCAGTGAAACAGTACCTACTCCTAAAATACTTAATCTTAATCCCTAATCAATACAGTCCACTCTTATTAAATATATAACCTGATTACGTATACAGTGGAACCTCTGGTCACGAACACTTCCAAACATGAACAAATCGGTTCACGACCAAGAAATATGCCAAATTTTTGCATCTGGTCATGAACACATAATCAGGTGCCGAACAAACACAGCCACACCAATTTTCACATTCCGCACCATTTGTTTTGCACACGCCAATTTTACCCATTTCCTGTTGTTTGTGTACACCTAACAAAGACCCTCGACCTTGTAGTCGGTCTCAGTCAGACATGCATTCATTTACTGTGAACTCGAGGATAAAGGATAAAGTACCATCCTCTTATCCCCTCCTGGGTACTTATATTAGAGAAAACAGTGTAGTAGAGTGCTAACTGTGATGTACACTCGTAATGCACCATAAAACTAAGCAAATTTATTCAGGTATACACAAATACAGTTACATAGATTATCATACATAGCAGCATATGCGTTGAGAACCTAGGATAACCCAAAAAAGTAAAACAGAGTGAGTTATTTTCTAGATTTTTTTTTCAGTGCGCGCTCGTTTTCGTTGATTATCTCAGAAGTTATTCATAAGTTATAGTAATTACGACCGTGATAAATTCGGATTAGCAATGTTTCATCAGCAAGTAGTGCACAAACAGCATCTTGCAGTGCCAGTACCCGGCTAGGGCTTGCCATATATGATTTTTGGTAAATATTTTTTTTCTCAGTTGTTTGTTGGGCTATCTTATTGAAACTTGGGCAATGTATGATGGAAAGATGCTTCTTAATGTATGTACACCAAAAATGAAAGAAATCGGACGATAAATAATGGAGTTCACTTCTCAGCCATTAGACGTCTCTTAAAACTCTTAAAAAAAAAATGTTTACAGAGAATGGTTTGCAGGGGTCTAGAACAAACTCGTGAAATGTTAGCTTTCTCTGTTGTTCAAGGTCTTCTCAGTGTTATTCAAGGTTTTTACATTAAATTTACTATTACACTGTGCATTCTATGGTATAATTAAATATTTTTGTGCTTAAAAAACAATATTTACATAGGTAGTAGGTTGGTAGACAGCAACCACCCAGGGAGGTACTACCATCCTACCAGGTGACTGTGAAACAGAAACCTGAAACTGTTTTACATGATGGTAGGATTGCTGGTGTCTTTTTTCTGTCTCATAAACATGCAAGATTTCAGGTACGTCTTGCTACTTATACTTACACTTAGGTCACACTACGCAAACATGTACACGTTTATGTATACACACTCATCTGAGTTTTCTTTGATTTTATCTTAATAGTTCTTGTTCTTATTGCTTTTCCCTTTCATATCCATGGGGAAGTGGAAAAGAATCTTTCCTCCGTAAGCCATGCGTGTTGTAAAAGTCAACTAAAATGCCGGGAACAATGGGCTAGTAACCCCTTTTCCTGTATAGCTTACTAAAAAGAATACCTTTGATATACCTTTGAAGAGTTTCGAGAGTATCTACTCTCTGAGCCCGGCCATGGGCCAGGCTCGTCTGGTGCTTGCCTGGTCAACCAGGCTGTTGCTGCTGGAGGCCCGCTGCCCCACATATCCATCACAGCCTGGTTGATATGGCACCTGGTGAAGATATTTGTCCAGTTTCCTCTTGAAGGCTTCTACACTGGTTCCAGCCGTGTTTGGATATCTTCTGGTAAGATGTTGAATAGTCTGGGACCCGGATGTTAATACAGTGCTCCCGTATTGTCCCCACCGCACCCTGCTCCTCACTGGGTTTATTTTACACTTTCTCCCATATCTCTCACTCCAGTATGTTGTTATGGCAGTGTGCAGATTTGGGACCAGGCCCTCAAGTACTTTCCATGTATATATTATCATGTATCTCTCTCTCCTCCGCTCCAATGAGTACATGTTCAAGACTTGAAGGCGTTCCCAATAATTTAGATGTTTCAATGGCTCAATGTGAGCCGTAAACGATCTCTGGATTTGTTCCAGCTCTGCTATTTCTCCTGCCCTGAACGGGGCCGTCAGCACTGAGCAGTATTCTAAGTGAGGGAGCACTAGCGATTTGAATAGTGTCACCATCGGCATTATTTCCCTTGTTTTGAAAGTTCTCAATACCCACCCCGTCATCTTCCTGGCTGTTGTGATCTTTGTCTTGTTATGGTCTTTAAACGACAGATCAGCAGACATAATTATTCCCAAGTCCTTTACGTGTTCCTTTCGTTCTATGTGGTGACCCTCTTGCGTTTTGTATATAGTGTTCCTTTTGAGTTCTTCATTTTTTCCATAACCGTCAAAGTGGGATGTTTGAATGTGCGTGGATGTTGTGCGAATGATAAGAAAGAGATGATTGTAGATGTTATGAATGAAAAGAAGCTGGATGTCCTGGCTTTAAGTGAGACAAAGCTGAAGGGGGTAGGAGAGTTTCAGTGGGGAGAAATAAATGGGATTAGATCAGGGGTTTCAAATAGAGTTAGAGCTAAAGAAGGAGTGGCAATAATGTTGAATAATCAGTTATGGCAGGTAAAGAAGGAATATAAATGTATAAATTCAAGGATTATGTGGAGTAAAATAAAGGTTGGATGTGAAAAGTGGGTTATAGTAAGTGTTTATGCACCTGGAGAAGAGAGAAATGTAGAGGAGAGAGAGAGATTTTGGGAAATGTTGAGTGAGTGTGTGGGGAGTTTTGAACCAAGTGAGAGAGTAATTGTGGTTGGGGATCTTAATGCTAAAGTGGGTAAAAATGTTGTGGATGGAGTAGTAGGTAAATTTGGGTGCCAGGGGTAAATGTAAATGGGGAACCATTAATTGAGCTATGTGTAGAAAGAGGTTTGGTAATAAGTAATACATATTTTATGAAAAAGAGGATAAATAAATATACAAGGTATGATATAGCAAGTAAGGAAAGTAGTTTGTTGGATTATGTATTGGTGGATAAAAGGTTGATGAGTAGGCTTCAGGATGTACATGTTTATAGAGGGGCAACGGATATATCAGATCATTATTTGGTTGTAGCTACAGTTAGAGTAAAAGGTAGATGGGACAAAAAGAAAATGGCAACAGCAAGTAAGAGAGAGGTAAAAGTGTATAAACTAAGGGAGGAGGAAGTTAGGGTGAGATATAAGCATCTATTGGCAGAAAGGTGGGCTAGTGCAAGTAGGAGTAGTGGGAGGGTTGAAGAGAGTTGGGATAGTTTTAAAAATGCAGTATTAGAATGTGGGGCAGAAGTTTGTGGCTATAGGAGGGTGGGTGCAGGAGGAAAGAGGAGTGAGTGGTGGAATGAAGAAGTAAAGGGTGTGATAAAAGAGAAAAAGGTAGCTTATGAGAGGTTTTACAAAACAGAAGTGTTAATAGAAGAGCAGAGTATATGGAGAGTAAAAGAAAGGTGAAGAGAGTGGTGAGAGAGTGCAAAAGAAGAGCGGATGAAAGAATGGGAGAGGCTCTGTCAAGAAATTTTGCTGAAAACAAGAAAAAATTTTGGAGTGAGATAAACAAGGTAAGAAAGCCTAGGGAATGAATGGATTTGTCAGTTAAAAACAGAGTAGGGAGTTAGTAGATGGGAGCTGGAGGTATTGGGTAGATGGCGGGAATATTTTGAGGAACTTTAAATGTCGATGAAAAGAGGGAGGTGGTAATTTCATGTACTGGTCAGGGAGGTACAACATCGTTTAGGAGTGAAGAAGAGCAGGATGTGAGTGTGGGGAGGTGCGTGAGGCATTACGTAGAATGAAAGGGGGTAAAGCAGCTGGAATTGACGGAATCATGACAGAAATGTTAAAAGCAGGGGGATATAGTGCTGGAGTGGTTGGTATTTTTGTTTAATAAATGTATGAAAGAGGGAAGGTACCTAGGGATTGGCAGAGAGCATGTATAGTTCCTTTATATAAAGGGAAGGGGATAAAAGAGAGTGTAAAAATTATAGGGAATAAGTTTACTGAGTATACCAGGTAAAGTGTATGGCAGGGTTATTATTGAAAGAATTAGAGGTAAGACAGAGAGTAGGATTGCAGATGAGCAAGGAGGCTTTAGAGTGGGTAGGGGATGTGTAGATCAAGTGTTTACAGTGAAGCATATATGTGAACAGTTTTAGATAAAGGTAGAGAAGTTTTTATTGCATTTATGGATTTAGAAAAGGCATATGATAGAGTGGATAGGGAGCAATGTGGCAAATGTTGCAAGTGTATGGAATAGGTAGTAAGTTACTGAAGGCTGTAAAGAGTTTTTATGAGGATAGTGAGGCTCAGGTTAGGGTGTGTAGGGAGAGGGAGATTATTTCCGGTAAAAGTAGGTCTTAGACAGGGATGTGTAATGTGACCATGGTTGTTTAATATATTTATAGATGGGGTTGTAAAAGAAGTAAATGCTAGGGTGTTGGGGAGAGGGTGGGATTAAATTATGGAGAATTAAATGCAAAATGGGAGTTGACACAGTTACTTTTTGCTGATGATACTGTGCTTATGGGAGATTCTAAAGAAAAGTTGCAAAGGTTAGTGGACGAGTTTGGGAGAGTGTGTAAAGGTAGAAAGTTAAAAGTGAACATAGATAGAGTAAGGTGATGAGGGTATCAAACGATTTAAATAAAAAAAAATTGAATATCACATTGGAGAGAGGGATTATGGAAGAAGTAAATGTTTTCAGATATTTGGGAGTTGACGTGTCAGCGGATGGGTTTATGAAGGATGAGGTTAACCATAGAATTGATGAAGGAAAAAAGGTGAGTGGTGCATTGAGGTATCTGTGGAGACAAAAACGTTATCCATGGAGGCAAAGAAGGAATGTACGAAAGTATAGTGGTACCAACACTCTTATATGGGTGTGAAGCATGGGTTGCAAATGCTGCAGCGAGGAGGAGGCTGGAGGCAGTGGAGATGTCCTGTCTAAGGGCAATGTGTGGTGTAAATATTATGCAGAAAATTCGGAATGTGGAAATTAGGAGAAGGTGTGGAGTTACTAAAAGTATTTGTCAGAGGGCTGAAGAAGGGTTGTTGAGGTGGTTTGGTCATTTAGAGAGAATGGATCAAAGTAGAATGACTTGGAGAGCGTATAAATCTGTAGGGAAGGAAGGCGGGGTAGGGGTCGTCCTAGAAAAGGTTGGAGGGAAGGGGTAAAGGAGGTTTTGTGGGCGAGGGCTTGGACTTCCAGCAAGCATGTGTGAGCGTGTTAGATAGGAGTGAATGGAGACGAATGGTTTTGGGACATGACGATCTGTTGGAGTGTGAGCAGGGTAACATTTTGTGAAGGGATTCAGGAAACCAGTTAATTGATTTAGTTGGACTTGAGTCCTGGAAATGGGAAGTACAATGCCTGCACTTTAAAGGAGGGGTCTGAGATAGTGACAGCTGGGAGGGACTTTTCTCAGCTGTCGTATCTGAGCTCCTCTGCAAAGACAGTGATTATGTATGAGTGTGGTGAAAGTGTTGAATGATGATGAAAGTATTTTCTTTTTGGGGATTTTCTTTCTTTTTGGGTCACCCTGCCTCGGTGGGAGACGGCCGACTTGTTGAAAAAAAAAAAAAAAAAATTTACATACAGTTCGTAGGGGTCTGGAACGGATTAATCGTATTTACATACAATCCAATGGGGAAATTAGGTTTGGGTCACGACCAAATCGGGTCGCGACCAGAGTTTTGGAATAAATTATGGTCATGACCAGAGGTTCCACTGCATTAATAACATTTACCCTCTTAAGAAGACACCAAGATGACCACTGAGGAGGGGACTAGCCAATGAGTGATGGAACCTAGGTACGTACACTAGTAGGTTGATAGAAAGTAACCATCCAGGAAGGAATGACCATCCTTCATCCTGTTAAATGTTAGGCACTCTAGCAAGACTGCTGGTCTTTTCTTTGTCTCTAAGGACATGTAAGTTGGCAGGTAAATCATACAAACTTCTACAAAATTTACATTCAGGATACATTATATTTTTATTTTTTGGTGTTTTATAATATGTACTATAGGTCTTATTTCTCTAATACAGTGGATTCCCTGATTTCGTCAATAATTCATTCCAGAATGCTGTTTGAGTGCCGTTACCGAACGAATTTGTTCCCATAAGGAATAATGTAAATTAGATTAGTTCTTTTAGACCCCCAAAAATAGACTTACAAAAGCACTTACAAAAATACACTTAAATAATTGTTCGAGTTGGGAGCTGTACGAAATCTAGGGGTCCACTGTATTTTCATTGCTATTTAGGGAGGCCTGGTCTCAGACTGAGCCATGAGGCATCGATCCCCAGATTTTTTTTTCTTTACACGTCGGTCGTCTCCCACCGAGGCAGGGTGACCCAAAAAGAAAGAAAATCCCCAAAAAGAAAATAGTACTTTCATCATTCAACACTTTCACTTCACTCATACATAATCACTGTCTTTGCAGAGTCACTCAGATATGACAGTTTAGAAGTCCCTCCAAACTGCCAATATCCCAAACCCCTCCTTTAAAGTGCAGGCATTGTACTTCCCATTTCCAGGACTTGAGTCCAGCTAACTGGTTTCCCTGAATCCCTTCACAAAATATTACCCTGCTCACACTCCAACAGCTCGTCAGGTCCCAAAAACCATTCGTCTCCATTCACTCCTATCTAACATGCTCACACATGAAATACTAACATAACTAGTTACTATATGTATATAAGAAAAGTGACACTGGTATAATACTAATACAACTTCTTAATTTTGAGGTTCATAATCTAATAAATGGTGAATATTCTGATAATACTGATTATAAAAGTAAAACAGTAGCTTCAACAACGGTAATTATAGAACTTCTTTCAACAAATCGGCTGTATACCACTGAGGCAGGGTGACCCAAAAAGAAAGAAAAACCCAAAAAGAAAGAAAAAACTTTCATCATCATTCAACATTTTCACCATCACTTATACATAATCACTGTCTTGGCAGAGGCACTCAGATGCAACAGTTTAGATGTCCCTCCAAACTGCCAATATCCCAAACCCAAAATAATAACTTTCATAGAGGAGAGTACACACATGCATAACCAGGAGCAGGCAAGCAGACATAATACTGTACACTACTGTCCGGTAGTTTACTACATACAGAACAGCAAATATATTGTACATAATACAAAATTTAGCTTTAATTATTTTTCATAAAAAGTAATAATTCAACAGTTAATTATTTTATTCAAAGATAATTATTTAAAATATCTATAAGATGGACCACCCTACCTTGATAAAAAACAGAAATAAGATGCTAGCTAACCCAGGAATAGTGCTATACTGTAGGCCTGAAAAAACTGACCATGTAATATACTGACATGAACAAAAAAAGTTGTAGTGTATGAAGGGAGATACTTGCAGGAAACATGGCTTCAGTGTGTATCATGGAGAGATGGGTGAGGAAGTTCTGGGTGAGTCTGAGGGCCTCCCGCAGTGTCTCATGATCAGGGTGATACTCAGGCGTATACTTGAGCAGGTCCTGCAAGTGTACCACCACGTAAGGAAAGAATAGCAAGTTATGACACCATGGCAGCAACAATTCACATATAGTATACCAAGAAACTGGAAATGCAAACTACTGTACATGAGATTTTGGTCCACTTACGAGCTGATAACACTCCAAACTGGGTTTGCTGTGAACCAGGGGAGTCTTAGCCACAATACAAGTTATTGTAAACCTGGTGAGTCTTAGCCACATTACAAGTTACTGTAAACCTGGTGACTCTTGGCCACATTACAAGTTACTGTAAACCTGGTGACTCTTAGCCACATTACAAGTTACTGTAAACCTGGTGAATCTTAGCCACATTACAAGTTATTGTAAACCTGGTGAATCTTAGCTACATTATAAATTATTGAGAACCAGCTGAGTAATGTGTGAAAATTAACCAAGAAACTGGAAATGCAAACTACTGTACATGAGATTTTGGTCCACTTACAAGCTGATAACACTCCAAACTGGGTTTGCTGTGAACCAGGGGAGTCTTAGCCACAATACAAGTTATTGTAAACCTGGTGAGTCTTAGCCACATTACAAGTTACTGTAAACCTGGTGACTCTTAGCCACATTACAAGTTACTGTAAACCTGGTGAATCTTAGCCACATTACAAGTTATTGTAAACCTGGTGAATCTTAGCTACATTATAAATTATTGAGAACCAGCTGAGTAATGTGTGAAAATTAACAACTAACTCACAAATAGGATAGGAAACTAAACAAAGTTTCAGTTCATCCTGGACAGTCATTAAATCCAGGACAGACTGAAACAGCTTCTAATTTTACCGCCAGTTTGTGGGTTAGTTGTGAACTGTTGCAGCCACAATACTGTATTGTTGCTTTTATTCTTCATTGTGGGAGAGTGAGGTGAGACTTACATGGAGGACTAGAGCATTCTTCTGCACCCTGGCAACAGGTCTGTGCAGGAGGTCCTCCAGGGACTGAGCTTGTCCCTGGAGGGAGCGCAGCTTGATGGAGCGAGTAATATCAGCAAACTGTGCACTCTGTGAGCTACACCGTCGCACAGTCTCCACTGCACGAGGGTAGTTTTGTAGGAATGATGCATACACATCCAGCTTACTTGCCTGAAAACACCAAAATAAAGGCATATAAGTATGCAATAAGATTGAGATGTATACACACACAACCCGCACATATAAAAGGGAGGAGCTTACGACGACGTTTTGGCCCGACTTGGACCATTTACAAAGTCACACTAACACACAGAGACATAGGAAGGGGTATTTATAGGCAGGCAGACAGTAGAGGGTACAAGAGAGTGGGGTAATAATGGAGTAAGTAGTGGAAGTGGTAGTAGTAGTAATAGTAGTAGTGGAGACAGTCATATTCTAGGAAAGGAGCACCGCTCAGTTACAGGTTTTGCCTTCTCCGTGTACCGCAAGCCTATGCACAGTGGCATGTACATTCATTACTTCTCTTATCATGCCTCCTCTGTCAAGAAGAGTGTTCTTATCTCCCTCTTTCTCCGTGCTCTCCGCATCTGTGATCCTCAGTTTCTTGAAGCAGAAATTTCCACTCTTCATAATTCTTTTTCCCGCCTGGGCTACCCTTCCCATTTCATAGACTCTGCTTTCTCTCGTGCCAAACGGACTTTCTTCTCTCCTAAACCCTCTACTCCTGAGAACTCTCCAGTCCTCTGCCTTCCCTACATCTCTGGTCTCTCTAATCTCAGCAACTCTCTCCGTTCCTTAGACATCAAATTTACCTTTCATCAGACTAACACTCTTCGCACTAATCTAGTTCATACCTCCCCTCCCTCTATAGATTCTCCTGGTGTCTACTCTATTTCTTGCTCCTCCTGTCCTCTTCAGTACTTCGGAGAAACTGGCCGATCTCTTTCTGACAGACTCAAGGAGCACAAAAATAGTGTTAGGCTTGCCGACACTAATAATGCTCTTTTCTGTCATGTCAGAGATCACAGTCATCCTATTGATTGGTCTTCTGCTAAAACTGTCTACCCTACGTCCAACTTTCATAGTCGCCGCCTGGTTGAATCCTCCCTTATACACAACTTTCCCTGTATGAATCTTAGCCCTGGCTTTGTCTCTGTTGATGCTTTCCTCTCTCATTACATTGTTAAATGCTCTAAACTTCAGAACACCCGTGACTTAACCTGATTCCTTCCCCTTTCATCTCTTCCCCTTTCTCCTTTTTTTTCTCCTATGGGTTTTCCTTTCTTTCTTTTCTTTTGCCTTGTATTTGTCCTTCATTTTATTCGCCTTTCCTCCCTCTGTGTTCTCGTCCCACCCTTGCGGGCCGCTAGCCTCATTGCAGTACTCCTTTCCTAGAATATGACTGTCTCCACTACTACTATTACTACTACTACCACTTCCACTACTTACTCCATTATTACCCCACTCTCTTGTACCCTCCCCTGTCTGCCTGCCTATAAATACCCCTTCCTATGTCTCTGTGTGTTAGTGTGACTTTGTAAATGGTCCAAGTCGGGCCGAAACGTCGTCGTAATCTCCTCCCTTTTATATGTGCGGGTTGTGTGTGTATTGTTCCAGTCACGGTATTGTGCCTTTTTTGTTATTAGATTGAGATGTTTGCTGCATTTATGGATTTAAAGAAAGCATATGATAGAGTGAACAGAGAAGCAATGTGGGATGTTTTGCAAATATGTACAGTGGACCCCCGGATAACGTACTGCTCCAAACTCGAACAATTATGCAAGTGTATTTTTGTAAGTGCTTTTGTAAGTGTATTTTTGGGGGTCTAAAAGGACTAATCTAATTTACATTATTCCTTATGGGAACAAATTCGTTCGGTAACGGCACTTGAACAACATTCTGGAACGAAATAATGACATAATCCGGGGGGTCCACTGTATGTGGAATATCAACAGGTAGTACAGTAGGTTATTAAAAACTGTAAAAGGTTTTATGAGGAAAGTAAAGCTCAGATTAGGGTTTATTAGAGAAAGAGACTATTTTCTAGCAAAAGTAGGCCTTAGACTGGGATATGTGATTCATCATGGTTAATATACGTATTTACTGAGGATGTAGTAAAAGAAATGACCGATGGAGTGTTGAGAAAAGTGTCGAATTAAAACATAAATCCAATATGAACTGAGAGTTGTCAGAGTTGCTCTTTGTTGATGGCACAGTGACTGTGGGAGATTGCAAATGTTGGTGAAGAAGTTTGGTGGTGTGTGCAAAAAAAAAAAAAAAAAAATGAAAGTGAACATAGAAAAGCAAGGTGATGAGGGTAATGAAAAAAGTCTAAGCATTAAGAGACTGGACATCTGAGTGGAGGGAGTAGGGAAGTAAATGTATTTAGGTATGTACAGTGGTACCTCGACTTACGATATTTTTTTCATTCCAGAATGCTGTTCAAGTGCCATTACCAAACGAATTTATCTCCTTAAGAAATGTTGTAAAATAGACTAGTCCTTTTAGACCCCCAAAATTACACTTACAAAAGCATTTAAAAAAATAAACTTACATAAAAGGGTGAGTTTGGGGACCATCATAAGTCGAGGTACCACTGTATGTAGGATGGGTTTATGAAGGATGAGGTTAACCATAGAACTGATGAAGGAAAAAAGGTGAGTGGTGCGTTGAGGTATCTGTGGAGACAAAAAACGTTATCCATGGAGGCAAAGAAGGGAATGTACGAAAGTATAGTGGTACCAACACTCTTATATGGGTGTGAAGCATGGGTTGCAAATGCTGCAGTGAGGAGGAGGCTGGAGGCAGTGGAGATATCCTGTCTAAGGGCAATGTGTGGTGTAAATATTATGCAGAAAATTCGGAATGTGGAAATTAGGAGGTGTGGAGTTACTAAAAGTATTTGTCAGAGGGCTGAAGAGGGGTTGTTGAGGTGGTTTGGTCATTTAGAGAGAATGGATCAAAGTAGAATGACTTGGAGAGCGTATAAATCTGTAGGGGAAGGAAGGCGGGGTAGGGGTCGTCCTAGAAAAGGTTGGAGGGAGGGAGTAAAGGAGGTTTCGTGGGCGAGGGGCTTGGACTTCCAGCAAGCATGTGTGAGCATGTTAGATAGGAGTGAATGGAGACGAATGGTTTTTGGGACCTGACGAGGTGTTGGAGTGTGAGCAGGGTAACATTTTGTGAAGGGATTCAGGGAAACCAGTTAATTGATTTAGTTGGACTTGAGTCCTGAAAATGGGAAGTACAATGCCTGCACTTTAAAGGAGGGGTCTGGGATAGTGACAGCTGGGAGGGACTATTCTCAGCTGTCGTATCTGAGCGCCTCTGCAAAGACAGTGATTATGTATGAGTGTGGTGAAAGTGTTGAATGATGATGAAAATATTTTCTTTTTGGGGATTTTCTTTCTTTTTTGGGTCACCCTGCCTCGGTGGGAGACGGCCGACTTGTTGAAAAAAAAAAATGTAGGAATAGCATGTTGCACCACACAATTCTATGAAAGATCAAGAGAATCACAGAATAGACAAGCGTAAAAAAAGTAGGTGGAACACTGAGGGATCTGTGGAATGGAAGTTTATCAATGGAGGCAAAAACCTTCATGTAGGTGTAAGACTGGGTTTTTAAATGTTGCAGCATGTAGGAGGGCAGAGGCTGTGTTGATATGGTTGATTTCAATGTGTGGCTTTTCTTTTATGCAGAAATAAGGAGTGCAGAAATTTAAAGACTGTGTGGTGGTAGGATAGGTATAATTCTGAGGGCAGAGAAAGAGCTGTTGAGATGGTCTAGTTATTTACAAAGGAGGGAGAATAATATGTTGACCAAGAGGTTATATACTCTCACACACTGGTAAGATTTCTACTAGGAATTTATCTGTAACAGCAACCACCCAGAGAGGTAATACCGTCCTGCCAAGTGAGTGTAAAACGAAAGCCTGTAGTATTTGTTTTACATGATCGTAGGATTAATGGTGTCTTTTTTCTGTCTCATAAACATGCAAGATTTCAGGTACAGTGGTAACCCGGTTTACAATATTTTTTCGTTCCAGAATGCTGTTCAAGTGCCATTACCAAACGAATTTATCCCCATAAGGAATAATGTAAAATAGACTAGTCCTTTTAGATCCCCAAAAATACACTTACAAAAGCATTTAAAAAAAAAAAAAACTTACATAAAAGGGCGAGTTTGGAGACCATCGTAAACTGGGGTACCACTGTACGTCTTGCTACTTCTACTTACACTTAGGTCACACTACACATACATGTACACGTTTATGTATACACACTCATCTGAGTTTTCTTTGATTTTATCTTAATAGTTCTTGTTCTTATTGCTTTTCCTTTCATATCCACGGGGAAGTGGAATAAGAATCTTTCCTCCGTAAGCCATGCGTGTTGTAAAAGTCAACTAAAATTCCGGGAACAATGGGCTAGTAACCCCTTTTCCTGTATAGATTTACTAAAAAGAAAAAGAAGAAAACCATCAAAATTATTCTCAGCTGTCGTATCTGAGCGCCTCTGCAAAGACAGTGATTATGTATGAGTGAGGTGAAAGTGTTAAATGATGATGAAAGTATTTTCTTTTTGGGGATTTTCTTTCTTTTTGGGTCACCCTGCCTCGGTGGGAGACGGCCGATTTGTTGAAAAAAAGAAACTAATTAATTACTGTACATAAGTTATGGGTAGTGTTAATTTGTTTGTCAGGAGAAATAGGAATTTAAGTCATGTGATGACCCACTTTGTGAAGCCTATAATCATTTGATGGAGGTCTTCTGCTGGCTTAAATATTACAGTATAAAATGTGGTGGTAGGTTATCCATGCCCTTAAAAATTTAATGGATCACTACAAAGCAGCATCCTAAAATGATAAATTACAGTTGACTTAATGGAACACTACTTGCGTATATACACTGTATAATGACAAAGAGAAAGCTAGAATTTATTAAGAGAAATGTTCTTACTAGTACTCTGAAGAGTTCGCCAATTGTATTGGTTCCGTCCCACTGAGTTGAGTGTTCCTTGAGGCCGTCGAGAAAGTCACTGTGAGCTGCATGAAGTTCTGTGATGCGGTAAAACACAGTAGAGAAGTCGTCGGGGGATATTACTGGCTGTGATGTGGTTAATGTCGCCTTCAATGCTTTCATATACTGCAGAAAAATTAACTGCTTAGTACAAACTTAATTACAACAGTTACAATAATGATAGTATCCATAGCTAACCAACTATAACTGAGAATGAAAATTAGATGACATTTGAGTCTGTTCTGGACCATTTCGAATTTGTGGGTTAATTGTGGATTGTTTTAGCCATGGTGCCAGGACATTTATTCTTCATTATAGGGACACCTGCCTTGTCAGATCATTATGGAACTTAGCAGTATCTTGAGGCAGGGCCAGGAGTACAGATTCTATCCCTTGTAATCACAAATAAGTGAGCACACTAAACAAGGAGGGCTGAGGACACACCTGCAGGACAACATCAAGACACTCCAGGTAGATGGTCTCAGACTCCACGATGGAGGAGATGATACAACGGTACATGGTAAGCCTTTCAGCCTCTGCTGCTGGGTCTGGAGTGGGTGGTGTGGCAGGTTCTGGTAGCTCTCCCGACGATGCCCATCTCGTTGCCGTGGGCGGTGTGGGTGGCGCCGACGGCATATGACTTGTCGACTCAACGCTGCTTCCATACACACCTGCAAGTTAACAAACAATATAGTTTCCTGCAGAGCACAAGAACAGAAGAGAAATGCAGCAGGCCTGGCCCATGCTATGCAGGGTATTACAAACACAGGTGGTAGTCTAAAGGCCTGTAGCACCTGGTCGTAATTAAGTCAGCAAAATAAGGCAATCAGTAAGAGAGAGCAAAAGCAACTCAAACACAGCAGGGGTAGATTTCTTTACCCTTGTATTCCGTCAACAATATTTACACAGTGTACAATGTTAATGATTAGAGAAGTCAAAAGTAAAATGGTGCAATCAAGAGCCACTCAGAATGAGTGGTCATGACTAGTGCTTGCAGAGTCTGCCACTCAGTCAGGTGAACCAGAGTGACATCACCTTGGCTGAAGGAGCCGGCTTCCATATGACTGGCAAGTTGAACTGGACAATAAGTGCTGCATTGGGGCCCCAGAACTGCTACACTCTGAATTGCCAGTTCACTGGTCGAGAGGGAATGCCAAACGGTTGTGTGATAAAGGTCGAATAAAATGTAACATATTTGGCGCACTCCACACATGGCATATTCACAACCAACCATTCCCATGTCATTACATGGCACTTTGTTCCACTCACAACAATAGTACTGTCAAATCAATACTTTCTTATGTTCTTTTTATATCTAAATTAAATACATTGCTGCTAGTTATCAACACTATTTATATATTTATTATTCATTAATTTACAAACTATACCACAGAAAAATATTGTTGAACATAAGATGCTGAAAATAATACTGTTGAAGGCTACTGACAATTGTGTGAAACGTCTTTGTTTGTACTCTTCTTTACCAACTTATTAATAGGTTAAGGTAATAACAAAATTCTCAATACAGAGAAGAATGACGAAATTGACCCCCTGCATCATGAACCTTTCCTACGAAGTCAGCCTGAAGTCACTGATTTTGCTCTCTTTGGAAAAACGTAGAATTAGGAAGGATATGGAAAAACAGGCATACCTGGGAGTATATATGGAGAGGGTTATAGGAGTCAACGCCCCCGCGGCCTGGTCTGAGACCAGGCCTCGTGGTGGATCAGGATCTGATCAACCAGGCTGTTACCCATAAGTAAAGATGATATATATAAAACGTGGTGAGAGCATCTAACCAAGAGAGGAAAGCAGCAATGGATTCAAGATAGATAAATCTTGATTAAGAAAGGATATTGGGAAATACTGATTAGGCAGTAGACTTGTAGATGGGTGGAACAAACTCCCAGGTGGCGTCTTTGGGGCGAGAACTTTGGGTAGCTTTAAATATAGGCTGGACGGGTATATGAGTGGGTGT